>SMSQ01018391.1:9654-25722 GCA_019453375.1 Ctenoplectra terminalis
AAAAAAACCGGCCAGAAAAAATCAATTTTTTTTTATGTAAAAAAACACACTTTAGAACATTGTCTTGGGAAAAAAATAAAAAAAATACAAAATTAATCGAAGATAAGTGCATCTTTATAGACAGTTTTGTTCCATGGAAAAGGGCTATATTTTATTCTTGAATAAATAAATGTTATAGCTTACAATCCTATGTAAATGATAAATATCAATAAAATGATTTTTTTTCTTAGCTTTCACATTGCTATTTTCAATTCTCGATTATATTCGAGTGTGAAAAATTGTAGCAGCATAAAATACAACGCCGCTCGAATTATCTCGAGTGTGCACAGTTTGGTCTGTTTAGCGCGCTCGAATTAACTCGAGCGCACAAGTTAAGGGGTTAAGAAGCATAAATAAATTCGAAAATTTAACTGTTTGCCCTTTCTTTGTTTCTGTTAAG
This sequence comes from Ctenoplectra terminalis, assembly GCA_019453375.1. Classification (NCBI taxonomy): domain Eukaryota; kingdom Metazoa; phylum Arthropoda; class Insecta; order Hymenoptera; family Apidae; genus Ctenoplectra; species Ctenoplectra terminalis. Next base: position 10,094 of record SMSQ01018391.1, read on the forward strand.
CTTTGTTATTCGTACTTGAAAACTTGAATTCGAGTAGAAGTAATGTTTGTACGTGAGGAATTTTTAAAACCGAGAAAATCTCGAAAATAAAATACCACAATTTCGACTAATTTTTATACGAGGAATCAGCTTATATACATTTGTACCACCAACGCCGCATCCTATGTAATTAAAAGACAAAAATATATTAGGTTGATCAACAAGTATTCGTAAAACTGTGTTATAATTATTGGTACGATCTTTTTCCAGTATACCAATTTCCACTTTGTTCAATCCACACGGTGACAAAGAAATAACTGCAGCTAAAATTAGTCCGAATGCTAAATACATAGTGACTGTTGGAAATGAAATTCATCAAAAAGTTCACTTTTGGCTGTGGACGTATGGAAAAGACCAACCTAACGGTTAATTATATCCATTACTTACCAGCTTTATCTCACATTTTATTTAAAATGTTATATTATAATAATTTAATATTAATGAGGGAGTGAGAGATGTATGGAGTGTATGTGTCACATAGAAGTGGGGCGAAGAATATAAAAGGAAGAGCGATCGATTGATTGGAAAATTGGATGAAATTTGGGAATGAGTGGAACGTTTTTTTTTTATTGCGTTTCTAATCTATTGCGTTCTTTTATATATATATATATATTTTTTTTCTTTCTTTTTAATAAAGTATACGAATATCTTTTCTTTTGCAAATCTCTCTCCCGTCATTTTTCCTACATTAATGTTAAAATTTATATTTACATTTGTTTAAAATTTCTTTAATTGTTAAATTGTAATCATTGGAATATGGATAATATTTATTTTTTTATAATTACACAGGATGCTCAGAGTATATTTTTCTTTCAGCAACCGAAGTGTTAACTAAAATTGATTCGGACCGCGTAAAGGATATAACATTCAATGAAGATTTGTCTGAAGAGTTTGCTTTGACTGCCGACTATAATGTCGCATTCTTTAAGTGGGTTCGTATCACAGAGATCACTAAAATTTTATTATTGCTTGCTATTTTTATAGCTATTTCGAATAGATGCATTTATTGTATAATTATTAATGCTATATTAAATCTAAATTTCTTTCTTACACTTTAGTCTTTTATATTTATGTATATCTTTAGTTTAAGGTATTTCATTTACTATCTACTTTTATTTTCCGTTGCACTGCAAAATATGTTTTAAAAGGATAATTATTATAATTAACATTGTTTTTCTTAATCTTCGTTTTTATAATAATAGGATTCTCCATTAAATAGGAAATATGATATGTTAAAGGATAATTTTAATAAATAAGCTGAATTAACGAAAATTTATAATAAATTTTGAATGCAGAAATTCAACAACAATTATAAACAATGATCACTTTTATGAATTAGGAACAAGATGAATTGAAATATTACATACCAGGAATTTTGGGCAACATCCGACGATACGGGACCTTTAATTGCTCTTGTTACATAACTAAGACGCAACGGGTATTAACAGTAACAGCAAACGGTATTGTTAATATATATTCTTTATATACATTATTTATCGTTTTGTCTATACATTTACAAAGTATCACAGTAATTAACTCTTTGACTACGGCAGATTTTGAAACGCACCAGCAAATTCATTCGCGATGTACACTGAGAACGGTAAAATTTTCGTTAAACGTGCATTTCTGAGAAAGTACATTCAAATGATCAAAACACTGAATTCCACTATATTAAAACAATTAATTAATTTCTTTGTATTCTGCATTGAATTCTTAGTGTACATATTAAAAATTTAACACATTGCGTACGGCGCTCTGTTCGCGCAACGCACCCCCCGGGGCCCGCACATTTTTGGGCGCTCTAGAAACACTTTATACGATGCATATATGTATTCACTTTTTTAATTCGCATTTGGTAGCAGATATTCACATAAAGTATTCTTAAATAATACTATATATTTTTTATACATCTTTTACATTTTTTACATTTTTAAAAATTTTAATTACTTATTTTACAAGTTTGAATAATCCTTTGAATAATCATTTTTTTTTCGCTAACCATTTGTTAAGGGAATACGCAACACTTGGTTACCCTGGTAACGTAACAAGAAAGTCTATTTTTAGTTCCTTAAATCGTCGATTGAGCCGAAGAAACCTGAAAACGAGATATCTCGTCTCCCGGCCACAACGTTCCGATTGCTAAAGACGAGATATCTCGTCTCCCGTACGCAATGTGTTAATATTGACATTAAGCCTTCTTCACAATATATCTAATAATCCAGTAAAGTGTGATACAATTCGAAACATGGATAAATACATAATTCTACATCACATTTCACGCGTTCATAATGCGTCTCACTTCTTCTATTATGTTTTATACACATTACACATTTGCGTCTTGCGTTTTTCCGAATTGCTGCATTTTTTACGTATGGAAATGGAAAATGCGTTTGTGTCAAACGAAAAGGCTCATAATTAGTACTTCTACCTTTTGATTTACATTCATGTGTTCTACCTGAGCTGTATTTTTGTAAAACTTGTTTTATTGTATAAACGAAATTTGCTAAAAGATGTTTCTTCCAGTTACATAGTTATATAAAATAAATGTATTACAATATAAATGCCTACAGTATCACAAGCGCAAGTTTTCTAAGCGCCTTTAGGCGCCAACAGCAGTCGAAGGGTTAACCGTTTAACTCATTCGCTGCCAAGCCTAAATTATATGAAGTCATTCCCATTGCCATTTATATTTTGAGTGTTATTGTTTACCAAAGCTCTGTTATTTCTTGGTAAGAGCACATATATTATCATACATCATCATTTGCAAGCAGTAGTATTTTTTCAACTTTTTTACATTTCTATATTTATGTTTGCGGCCACAAAAAATTTGCTAATTCAAAAGCCTGCATGTTATAACATACTTAAAGTAGGACGAGTATACTCGTCCTTGGCAGTGAATGGGTTAATCAAATAATAAGAATTTAAGAAGGTAGTGATCTAATAATATAACATTTGAAACAATTCTATTCCGTTTATATAAGATTTCTAATTTATTACAAATGATCTTTGAATCATTAATTATAATAAAATCATATATATAAAATATTTATATATAATATTTACATATTATATTATGTATATATTATATACTCGTCCTACTTTAAATATGTTATAACATGCAGGCTTTTGAAAATACTACTGCATTGCCAAGACGAGTATACTCGTCCTTGGCAGCGAATGGGTTAAGTGCGAAAAAGCGCTATCGCGTTTCTCTTTTGTTGTGCCAGAAATTTTGCGCTATATGTAAAAAAGAACTTCGTGGAATTTGTGCAGCAAAACACTCTTGTAATAAGCGAGAATAAAAAATATTTTTGTTGGTAAAAACTGTTTTTTATATAATAATTACAGTAAATTACTATTGCTTTTATTATTTTCCACAAAAAAAAAGGCATTTTATTCCGCACTTTTACCATATATACAAGAAAATTTTTCAGCACTCAAACGGTTAATATTGACTCTGTCATTCCATTCAATTCTCGAAGTAAGAAACTGCTGTTCCCCGAGCTCAGATCAGTTTGTAACGCTACTGGAATTCCGCAAACGATTACTGTTCGTGCCTCACAAGAAGTCTCTGAAATGGCATAGAGGCAAGGGGTCTTGTGCTCAGTTTGCTTCTGTTGCGCAATTGGATTACTATGTGTGACCGTTTCGGTAAATAATACGCAAGATTTATTAAATGCGTGTGACGGGGCATGCATCTTCCACTCTGACCAATTAATCCCGCATTCCTTCCACCGAACTTCTTATGAGGCACAGACAGTACGCGACACCGTTGTGATTTGTCGTTCGTGTGAATTACACGATTAAAATATACAGTCATCACTATAGTTTTAACTATTATATTCCGTACTTCAGTAATGTAAACAATGAGAACAAAAAGAGGTTTCAGGTATGTTACTATGCAGTGTGTAGTTTACAAAAACGTAAGATATATTTGTTTACGATACGTGATTACATAAATGATAAAACAAAAACGGAAAGTACGCTCATTTTCATGTCACGGAAATATTCGGACACTATCAAAACTAAGTTGCATCACGGTATATAAATCTTGTTTATTTATTCTATTTTATTAATTAATATTTTGTTGGATATCCTATATGTTTTATGACTTGCCGTAATCGCGTTGGCATGTTACAAATTATTTTTTTTTAAATAATCTTGCCCAATACGTAGCCATTCTTCTCGCAGACGTCTTTTTAACTCTTCTTTTGTGTTTATTGGAGTTGTCCGAATTCGGCGATCTAATTCGTCCCATAAATTTACAATGGGATTCAGGTCTGGCGATTGCGGTGGCGGATGGAGGATATTCTTGCAAGTGTATTATATAATAAGAATTCTTGCACAATTCGCGATTTGTGCTTTGGGTCATTATCTTGATAAAACTTTATCCCATTTTGAAGTCCCATATTATCAGCACTTTTCTTTAAATTAACGGGTATGTATACCCGTTGAACTGTACAATGACACCGCTGAATCGAGTCACACTGCTCGCTCAACGCACTCCCAGTACGAACTTATTGATCAACCTATTATATTTAAATACTTATGTTATAATTATTCTTTAAAGAATCTAACAGAAATATTTTCAACATACGGTAAACGTTAATAATTCCTAGTGTATAATGCATTTCTTTCAGTAATAATGAATTATGTTATCGTGAAATTTTAATTATTAAATTTTCATGCATAGGATACGTTCTGATTTGGGATATTCCTGTTGTAAAAGGATACAATAAAAGTAAGAGTCAAGTAACAACTAACAACAAGGAAAAGAAACACATTAAGTCTGTGCAATTGGAGAAAAGTAGTATTACGGTGACACTGCATCATGATGGGTATTTAACCGTTTCTATTCCCATTTAAAAATATTTTGTAACAAATGTAAGAGTCGCCACTACCTGCGACGGGACGGCGCCAGTAGATGGGCCTCTCGAGTGGTGGTGTGAATGCATTTATGGTTGCGAGTGAGACTGATCCGGGTATGTTTGGAAAAGTGTGACCGTGGACGAATCTTGGGTGGTCGAAAGAATGTTAGCGAAGAGTGTCTGGGTTATGTCTAGCGTATGTTTGAAACCGAGAAACTGGGCCGTGGGAATGAAGTCTACGTGACTGCGTGATTGGAAGGGATGGATGCGAAGATTTTGAGTGCGAGGGAAAAAGGAATGTATGTGGAAAAAAGATAGAGCGATTGAGGGATGTACATTTAAGCGAGTGAATGTTCGGGGCGCGAGAGATTGTGTGGCAAGAGGGCAGTAAGGAAAGAGAGTAGAGAGGAGAGACATAGAGTGATTAAGAGTATTGTTAGTATTGTTAAACTTCAGTAGTTATTATTATTTTTTATTGTTATTGAATAAAACCAAATAATTCCCACGCGCCACAGAGCTCGATTATTCTGACAAAGACTTCAGATAGTGTTAGTGACTTCCGTGTCTTCCGTGACTTCCGTACTTCCGTACCTTCCGTTTTCTTCCGCTTTATTTCCGTCGCTCTCTCTCTCTTTTTTCCTCCCTTACACAAAATTGATTTACATCAACCGATAACTTTTTTATTCTAATATTTTCCTTTTTTCTTATTTCTGTTTAAAATATGTTTATTTTATTTTTGAAAATTTGTTGAATCTGGGTTAAGAACATTCATGAATTTTGAATGATTTTTAATATTAAATAGCAATTATTTTATTGTTATTATACCTGTTCATGTACTATGTTTTGAAAATATACATAATTCTATTTATAGATAAAGTAATATCATAAGAAGTAATGTCTCGTTTCGCTACTTAACATTTTTTATTCAACTATATACATTTTTATATTTTCAATTAAGAGCATAAAATACATGTAACGACAACGTTGGTGTTTTCTACTTTTTTATTAAGGTTTTTTTCTTTTACGAAACGAATAGTAAACAGGTAATTAAAAGAACTCATAAATAATAGCAAAAAATACATCGTTCATAAAAGTATAACAAATAAGGATTTTTCAAAATTAACATACACTACCGTTCACAACTATCCGGACACTGATAAATTTGTCAACTTGATCAATTTCTAGCGATGGTACATCAATTTTTATTAATGAATTACTGAAACATATAAATTAATAACAATTTAATAACTGAAGGTAATATTTACTACCTTCTTAAGGAATCGACACATTGTAAATTGAAGTTATCTATTAATAAAAATTTGTTAATGGTGTATTAACACTTTAACGACCGCTCGCACAACATGTGTGTGATGCTACCGCCGAAGGTTGTTGGCCAGTACCACACTCTTTGTGTGATAATTTATGAATGTAAACAAGTGTGGATATTGCTATTGGCTTCGTATTTCATCGCCACGTCTTTGATTTTAGCTAATTATTGCCTATTTTTAATTTTTGATTTTAAACTACAGTAGTGTACCACGTAAATTATGGAGCAAATGTCGGCGCTCGTCGTGAATTTAATAAAGTTCTTTAAAATTAATTCTTCAAAAATACTGCCGGCCCCTGGCGACGTTTCACTGCGTAGACGTGCGGCCGTTAAAGTGTTAAAATGAAATACACGATTTCTAAAAGGACACTGCTTGAATTAAACACGATAGAAGAACGACCTTATTTAATTCATAGCTTAGCAATTGAATAACCCAAATATAAAGAACGTTTCGAATAACAAAACAGTTCCATAAGATTTGACACTTATAAATTTTAATTTCATTTTTATTGCACATTAGCTTAGTAATTTATTCACAATATTCAATTTTATTCCATCATAATATATTTCTACACATAGCTGTAACAATATCAATTGAATAACAAAATCATAAAGTATTAGATTGTCCCGATAGTTTCTTTCGCCATCTTCATGAAGTAGCTTCGTCTGACAGTATTAATGTAAACATCTGGCCTTATTTGTTAAACGAGAGATGAAGGAGGGTAATAGAGAAAAAATTCTATGTAAAATAATAATATATTGTAAAACATAAAATATTATTAAATATTATATTAAAATATTATTAAATATTATATTAAAATATTATTAAATATTATATTAAAATATTATTAAATATTATATTAAAATATTATTAAATATTATATTAAAATATTATTATTTTTTATTTTAAAATAACAATATATTGTAAAACATAAGATATTATTATTTCACGTAAGAATAAAACGAAAGAAACTTTTGGGACAACCTAATACATTCTGTAAAAAATAAGCAAGTGTCCGGATACTTTTGAGCGGTAGTGTATGTATAGATTTATGAATTGATTTGAAAAGAAAAGAAAAGAAATAAGTAATTAATGCTGTTAGTTATAAATAGTAATCGATGCTATTTTTAGCAACAGTTATAAAAACAAAATACTAAACAGTTTTAATTTGATAATTTTGAAAAGAAATTCTATACTTTTTTATTACATATAAACGTATTATAACTAAAGTAAATAAGTAGAGACTTATAAAGTGTTTAATTTTAGAATGATAGTGATGGGAACCTCGAAAGGCCGCATTAATTTTTACGATATCGATTTAAAAATTCTGTACCGGTGTCAACACGAACATCTGGATTCTATTCGATCGATAAGCTTCGATCTTGCATCTTCGTTACTAGGTCCTGTACCTATAGTCAGCGAATCCGAGTGTAAGTTTCATTTGTTAGTATTTTTAAATATCTTCGTATGTCTAAAAATATTTGTTACGTGATTAAATTTCATATAAATTTAATTAATATAGGTGCATACACCTATATGAAATATTTAACCGTATCAGTAATTTCTGTTTAATTACAAGTTCTGTTGTTATTATATTACTCAATATACACTACCGGCCATAAGTCTTTGCCCACCCTAAAAATAACACAAAAACAAGGGATATTATTAATAACTTAAATTAATAATTTAATAACTTAATAACTTAATTTTTACTAAACTAAAATTTTTACTAACTTTATTATTAATAACTTAAATTAATAATTAAAGTTATATTAATAACTTCTCTCCCCGACATTATTTGAAATTTTTGCAAAATTCTTTAACAACTTGAAAATGAATTGCTTACTCCACCAAAGTTTAACGCGGTATGAAATACGGTCTAAAATTTGAGAAGATCAAGGTGCCCGTATTACCTGCGTTCGTATTCCCTACTGATCGTTATAAAAATTTTAGAAAAATGGGTTTCTTTACCTGAACTCTAAAATTGTCGTTTTTCATTAAAAAAAACTGTAAACTCATTTACAATACCTGATCGTGTATGCACAAAACAGTTTGAATGGTTTCTATTAGCCTTATAATTAGAATTTAACGATACGCACATTTTCATAACAATAAAATACCTGTCATTTGAATAGTAACGAAATTTGAAGGTGGGTAAACACTTATGGCCGGTAATGTACAGGGTCTGTCCGGAAAGTAATGCAATTTGTTTTTTTCCGCCATTTTTCCTGGTCCCAGCGAATTTAAATTTGTTGATTCGGGTGCGGGGGACTCTTAGCTTTAAAACGCCTGCAACCTGGGCCTTCCCCACGCTTTGGGAACGCCAGAATCGTAGTTTCCGTGAACCTCTTGTTAGTGTCCGTGTCACGACGCAGAATGGAGAAAACAATCGAACAACGTTATGCGATTAAATTCTGTGCTAAACTGAATAAAAGCCTCGCTGACACCAACCAAATGATTGGTTATCCCAACTCTCGTACAGTCCTGACATGGCTTCGGCAGACTTCTTCTTGTTCCCAAGGATCAAGACTGCCCTCAAAGGAATCCATTTTGGAACCGTAGAAATGATCCAAACCGCCGTGACGAAAGCTCTAAACGAGGTTCCCGTCGACACCTTCCAGGATGCGTACCGTGCATGGAAAAGTCGCTGGCAAAAGTGTGTCGATGCCCAGGGGGGGTACTTTGAAGAATTTTAAAAGTTTGTAACATTAACTTAAATAAATTATTTTTTACAAACTTAATTGCATTACTTTCCGGACAGACTTTGTATGTACGTAGAAGTATAAAAAGATACGAATAAGAAAAAATACAAACAGATGTAGAAAGTTTATGTGTAACGAAGAAAATTAAAGGAATTAAAGAAAAGAGTAAAAGAGTTTTAGTAATATAAATTATCTAGAAAATTAAAGTAGAAAAAGAAATGTATCTCATTTTGTAGTAGAATCTGACGAAGATGATTTCGAATACGAAGGAGAAGCTGAAAAATATTCAGAAATTAAATTTGAAAATAATACGTGCAAAGAAAGGGTAAAATATATACAAAAAATAGAATCAATAAAGTATTGTGACGAGGTTTCGTCAACGATGATTGGGAACTTAGAAGAAATGTTTAGAAATCATGGTAAAAATCAACAAGCATTTACTAAACCACCTCACGTGCCAACAGATGCTACTTTCCAAAGTGCACCCTTTTATGCTGAAAATTTTGTTGTCAGTAAGTGCTGTTTATTATATTTTTATTAAAATATATCATAATTTATTCGAAATATATTTATCACCGGTGTCATTTTTTAAAATAATTATTTATAATACGATTACAACTGTTAACTATATCAAATGCATCTATTACACTTACACGCTAAATTAATATTGGAGCCGCTAGTTTTTGTCTTAACTGGTCAATAATTTTTCACTTTCGTAATCGTATCGCGTCGAGTTATCTAAAATTGTCCGATTTTTGTAATCGCTAATTTTCATTTCATTTGCTTTTTAATATAATTGATTGTATTTTGATGAAGAAAAAATATTCTTGATCAATTTTCGTAGGAAACATTTTTTCTAACATAAAAAAAAAGGGTAAAATTTTTAATGAAAGTGCAGGAATAATAATATATGTATAACACGTTTCTCTCATATTAAACGACATAACAATACAAGTACAATTTAAACGAGAACATTAAAATATTCTAATACATTATTTACATCCATTAGAATACGATACGTTAATGAAATAATTTAAATCTGATTTTATTAAACATCTGTTAGTAATCAAATAAATGTTTACCGATCAATTATATATGTTATTAATTATTCAATCGTATCATTTTTTTAATCTTATGATACGCAAACTGCGCGTTTTTCTGTTTTGTTAAAATTTCTAAAATTGTCTATGTTAAACGTTATTTAATTTTTTACAAATTAATGTTTAAAACTTTTTAAATATTTTTATAAAGGTTGTTTGAGTGGAACAGTTGCATTAATAGAAATTCCCGCGTTAAAGTGCCGATTTATTTTTCAAAATATGAACGCATCAGTTACCAGTTTAGACGCGCATCCTCGAAGGTATTTATAGAAAACATTTAATTATATTTTTATTATTTAATATACTTCCCGAGTGTACAGAATATCTTTTTTTTTTCACTACCAGTTTATAAAGAAATATAATAATACACGTGCGGAAAAAAAAATTAAATTCCTAAAGAACTGAATTCACTTTTATATCTTAATTGCTAATTAAAGTCTTTTTTCAAGACTAATTGAATTTTGAAATCTATCAAATTCTTAAAAGATCAAGGTACTATAAAAAAAAAAATAATAATAAATTAGTAATTCGATCTTTTTTGTAACAGAATCATTTTATAGATAAATCTTATTTTTAGCCTCTCGACCATAAAAAGGAACTCGACTTACCATTTAATCTTACTCATTCTATACTCACTCAGATCGCACATCTATCATATGTACATTTTATCCTAATCTTATCCTGCTTCCTATTTGCTAAACTTAACCGCTAATCTGCTATCTTTTCTCGTATTCCTTTCCCTTCTCTTCTTCTCTAATTTTCTCAGTCACTCTACCACATTCTCTGAAGACTTTTCATCTAGTAATTCCTCTATTTTAACTCCTTTTTATAATTCCCTGCACTCTCTCACCATATGTTAACACGTTGACTGCCGTGGGGGTCACCGGTGGCCGACACTTGACTTGGCTACAGCGCCATGGGGGCTACCGGTGACCGGCGACGCGACCAATTGTAAAATACATAATTGTAGTAAATATCGATATTGATAAATTTTAAAGTAACACCACTGTTACTATAATGGTTTGAAGAAATTAATGTCATACGGAACATGCAAATATAATTTTATCAATACAAGGAAAATATAGATATTATTTTTTCTATATCAACATAATATACATCGCATAATAAGAAATTCATGTTGGCGCCATGGGCAAACCGTGTAAAATACGCGTGGCAGTCAACCTGTTAACCTTTTAGGCACGACGCGCCATTATAGTGGCTTTCGCGGATATCATGTTTGAGAACGACACGCCACTATAGTGGCTTTAGCGGATGTCATCTTTCGGAACGACACGCCACTATAGTGGCTCACTCGCTCACCGTTTGAATTAAATAATCGTCTTCATATGCATTGCTAAAAACTTCTTTTGTCTTCGCATCGATTTACAACAGTGTTAACAATATACAGACAGAATATACAGTCTTTGTTTTTAATACGCCAGTATCAGGTATGAATTGTTGCTTTTCACTTAAATAAATGTACCATTTACTCTTTTTAACATATTCTTGTAATTTGTTAGAATCGTTACGATTTTTTACGATTTAGGAACCGACTCGGAAATCGGAAATGATCGTTTATACGTAGTTCGCGTCAGACTCTGCCGTCCAGGGAAATAGCCTCGCGCAGAATTCAGTCGTACCTAAAAGGTTAAGTATGCTAACCGTATGCTAAGTTACCGAACTTATCCCCGCATAAATCGCATTGCCTTCACAAATCTTTCTCCCAATATCTATTCCACTTTTCTATAGATCCACATCTCGCCTGTGCCAATAACCTTTGACATCCACTCTTTCCTTCTACTTTCACATATTCCGGTAACTGTATTGTTCTTCGGTATCTAAATCTTTGGCAAAATTTTAACTTCTGTTTTATTGCACCTGCAATTGCACCTCTCGGTCCCTTAATCTCTGCTCTTGCGCTATCTTCTGTCCTCTTTCTCGTCTTTACTGTGTCTCTGTCAGACTCTATCCATTTCCTTTTAACACTTTACCGACCGGTTCATTCGAGCGCGGATACATCGCTAACACCGGCTCGGTTTTGGCTATCGTGCGCAAATATAAGCTCTTATTCTTGCAACTTTGTTTTTAAATCGAAATTCGTGAGAGTGCTTGGTATATCGTTTCTCTTATTGTAGGCTAATTAAATTGAATAAAGTTTTTAATTTTCATAATGTTAGTATTAAGCGGCAAGCGGTAGATAAACGTTGGCTGTAAAAATCCGATTAATAGGCTCCCGGTCGCTGAGCGTTGGTTGCAAAAAACCGATTAATAGGTTCGCGATTGGTAAAGTATTAAGTAGTCCTTCTTGTCTTTGGTGCTTCTAGTTTTCTGTTTTGCCACTTCCTTTTAATGGGAATCCTTTTCTAAGATCTCTGTCCCGAGGGATCATTTTATATTCTATGTCAATATAATTATTTTAACATTTGTGAAACTTTAATATCTTACAATACATTAATGTTGTCTTTTAATAATAAGCAATTATATAGTCACCGGAAATGCAGACGGTTTTGTATGCTTATACGATTATGAGAAACGTAAGCCCATCGTATGCAGCAAAACTCCACCACTTCCAGACTTCAGTTTGTTACTGGATGATCAAGTGAGGAGCGGTAATATAATTTATATCACGTGTCCACAAAGCCACGAGAAACTGATTGCGGTTACATTACTAAAATATTCGCCAATGGGTAAGATTTTTCACTGTAATATAAGACGTATAATACAGTGTGTCCACTGTGAAAGAACTGAAAATGGGGGATTCCTGAGATGATTTCAAGCAACTTTTTTCTCTGCGAAAATATCAAATTCGGTTTTGTTAATGAGTTATTAACGAAAAACACTCACCAATCACAGAGCGAGAAAGGCGGCCGGCTACCAGAGAGAGCGTTGTTTCCGCGCCGCGCTGGACTTCAACGAGTAACTCAGAATGAATCGAAAAATTAAATTAAATTTAGCCAATCTTGACCCTTGATGAACGTTAGGTAATTTGATCTCTCCGTACATCCTTTAACGTTCAGTGGTGTCATCATCCAGCTGTTTGATACACCGTAAATCATTTCGTTCGTCAAGAGTCAGGATCAGTACAGTGATTCAGTGACCCACATTTTCAAGCAACAGGCAAATTGTTTGTTGATTGGGTGAGTTTAACACTAAACCTACCGACGATTAAAATAGAACTATTTGTATCCAAGGAAATAAAAATAATAGGTATTCTAAAAAAATACATAACGTAAGGAGAAGAAATCTTTACGTATATTTTTCACAGAAAATCACGAAAAATTGCCCAAATTGAATCGTTATAAATTTATATAATTTCTAGAAGAAATTACAAGCCGGGTCATTTTGACCGCTTTGATAGTTTTAGTGTTAAATTAATTTTTCAATTTATTCTAAGTTACTCGCACAAGCGTGGCGCAGAGACAACGCTCTCGCTGGCGATCGCCCGCTATTCTCGTTCTGTGATTGGTCAGTGTTTTTCGTTAATAATTCGTTAACAAAATCGAATTTTACATTTTCGTAAAGGAAAAAGTTGCTTGAAATCATCTCAGGAATCACCCGATTCCGGGTCCTTCACAGTATTTGGGACACCCTGTGTGGTACATACTGATAGTAAAAATTAATTTATTTATTTGGCGTAATTAAATACTAATAAAAATAATCAATAATAAAATATAAAAATTTAATTACAACACACAACCAATATAACAATACAAGTAGCAATAGCAATGTAAGCAGTTCGAATGCTCACGACTGTGAACGACCTGGCGAGAATTAAAGAATTTTCTATTTAATTTTTTCGGACCGCAGCCAAGCGCGAATTCATCAAGTTAAAATTATGTAACAGAGTTTCACTGTTACTTAATTTTACCTTTAACACTTTGACTGCTGCGCGCATTTTACGCGGTTTGTCCATGGCGCCAACATGAATTTCTTAAATGTAAAATGTAAAAGTGTCTAAAATGTAAAAGTGTATTGTTTAAAAATACAAAATATTTTACCGTAGCTGACTTACTTGTATGTGGCCTTGAAAATGGAACGCTTTGGATGTTGCATCCCATTACTCTGGAACCGCTTGATGCAAACCCTTACAAACATTCCACGGAATCGATACTTAAATTGATTTTCACGGAATGTGGAGAATACATGGCTTATGCAGTAAATATTAACTTGTAATAAATACTGGAAACAAGTATGAAATACTAAACGTTAGTTCAAATTACAAGGGAATTTCAATAAAATTTAAGAAAGTGACACTAAAGTGTTTTCAGAAAAAAAATAACGATAATTTGTAACATGTTTAGTTTTCATTGAGTTTATTTTATACACAAATGCTAAAATATGAAAAGGAAAATTCAACTATAAGCATTTTATGGAAACTGATGAATAAATGTAGCAATTTTATTACTAGCGCTAAACATTTTATCCTTAGTTTACGTTTTTTTTTTTAATTTCAGATGTATTGTGATACCACTCTTAGAATTTTCTTGTTTTATAATTTTAAATATATGTCAGTAACGCAATTGATAAAATAAAAGAGTCAGTTCAATATAAAATTTACTTTACAGTTACATAAAAACTTATCAAGTACTTAAACATTATTTAAATAGAAAAAAAGCAGAAAAAAATTGATTTAACTAATGCAGTACCTACAGCTTGAAAAACGCGTCGTATGTTGCATATAATTTTCAATGAAGTGTAAATGTTTAGACAGTATGAATTATTTCGATTTTAACTATAAAATTGATTAAAATTAATTTTTTATTTACAATTCAAGATATCTTTGCATTACCGTTTTATACATTTAATAATGCATTTAAAACGTTAATTTCTCAGAATGATGTAAAATAAATTTCTGTATACTGTATTATTTTTATTTTCAAAATTTACTTTATAACGATTAAAAATTAAGCATGATAAAATAACCTAGTAAGCACTTACATATATTTTGATTTTTGTTTCCGAAATGATATCGATCTAATTTTCTTTTAGGATAACACATTGGTAGTAGCAGTATTTAAAAGAAACCTTAATCCATTAAATGGTTTTCATTTATGGGATTTTCTTGGAAAGTATCGTTCTCATTATGCAACGATAAGAGATTTACTTTTCGGTCCAGCTACGACTGAGAGCGTTGTGTATCGATTATTTTCATTGGGAGAAGATCAAAACCTAATAGAGTATGATCTTAAAAATAGGTAAAACAGATATTTTTTGTTAATTTTGGGAAGTATATGTTGTAGTTAAATATAACTGTTCGTTATTCTCTGTAGTGGGCCATATCCTTTCCCTGGGTTAAAGATAATTGAAAGTTATAAAATTGAATATGAAGCAATTCCTCTTTGTCTTACTTGGTATCCTCAATTAGGCATTGAAGGATTCTTGATGATTTCTAATTCAGAAGTAATAATCCGATGATCATTTAAGTAATTTTAAAACGCAGAATTATTTCAGTAAAAATTAGAATAAACATTGCCAAATTTCATATCATAAAATATTCATTGTGTTATTGCAATTGTAGAATATTCATTGTGCTCATCGTATAATTAAGGTAAAACACGTTCTAAAAAGCTTTTTCATATTTTTCGGTATCTT
>SMSQ01018392.1:0-17222 GCA_019453375.1 Ctenoplectra terminalis
CTAATGGAGACGAGTGGAAATTTTTAGATATTTCATAAATAAAAACGTTGTCAGCAGGCCGCAATAATTCACCATCAATATACTTATTAATACGTTTATTTTAATACTTTTCTCTTCTATATCCTTCCACTACGGCATCTGAATACGAACTACGAAATAAGAAATTTTGAAACAAAAAAAAAAAAAGCGGCTCCGCATCGATTAATAAAATAAAAATAGAAACAGGAAATCGATAAACCAAGGACCTCCCTTAACCAATTGCATAATATATTAAGATACCTCAACAGACGTATCTTTTGATCATATTTTAAAATCAGGATCTAATACTCTCACTGAACTAATAATTTCATTAGCGAACTGATGGGTTATTTAGAATAACGGTAAACGTTCAAATTAAAGAAACGTATATTTAACAACAAATTTAATTTTACCTCGACGGTCAAACTAAGACTAACGCTTGTACAACAAAAAAAGAAAAACAAAAGGTAAACTAAAAAGTATTTAAAATAACGACATCTTCTGACGACGTTCGTTCGTATGTCGATAATAACGGTAATAGTATCGATCTTCTATCACGAACAATATGTGGATCAGTCAAAAAATCCAATTAAAGATTGAGACATAAAAAGAATACATTTATACCAACCACTGTAAACTTTCATAAATTTGTGAAATTACAAACCTGATTTATTACAAAAAAAAAAAAGAAATTCATTGCTATGGAAAGTATCAAAATTAGATTCGACATCAAGGCGGACATGAGATCCAATCTAAACGATCCCGATAACACCCATAGGGTACTGGAATTTTTTAGACACATAAACCGGCTAAATTCACTATAAGCAAGATGTAATTTCTCGCTTTCGAAAACATTATATCATTGTAGTAACCATTCATGTATCGTTTAGTGGTCACTAATGACTTCAATGTTAAAGTGACCACTCTAAAATAAACTCTTAATAAAAAAACAAAAATAAAATAAAATTTTATTTTAAATATGAAACAATTTCACATTTATTCTCTACTTTTCCTAAAAAAAAAATAGGGTCACCGTATTTTTAACCCTAACCCTCTGCTCTTCATACGATTCTTTATCACCGAAGAAAAGTTTTATTTTAAACGAAAAAAATTACTATTGCTTGTGAAAGTACTTATTTTCATTCATTTTATAAATATCCTTTTTCCTCTGCTAAACGAAACGTAAATTTTAAATTTTGTATATCATCATGGTGCGATATCTTAGGAAATTGAGCGTAATCGTGCTGAAAACAGAATGTCTCCGTAGCGGAGCCAAAGGAGCGCCAAGGATTAATACAGCACAGAATACCAAGAAACAAAAATTTCCAAAATTCTAAGCCTTCGTTCCTCCGTTACATTTTCATACCTTCGTAAAAGGCTCCTCCTAATCCTGGTTCACCGATGAACCAGCGTCACAGCGCGCGGAAAACTTTACGGCTCCTTACTTCAGCCTTGTTTAGATCCTTATTAAAGTTTAAAGGAACGATTGAACGGAAAAAATATTAATCCGGAAAAGTTTATCGCGCACGCAAATCTCCGTTGCGTGTTTAATCCACCTAACGTCGTCCCTCTCCGCTCTGTTCGTCTCGTGGCCGCTATGAAGTTTGACATACCATCCAACTACGACCGAATACAATGTTGGCGGGCAAAACTTTTAAATAGAAAAGTTTCGTCTGGGCGTCCGCGATCTTGTGCCTCCGCTCCTTATCGTGCCTCGTTAACTCGTAAACGTTAATAATCAACAGGCATCGTAATTCACAATTAGCGGAATAGAAACATGAAAGACGCGAGTGTGGCATCGTGCGAGGATGCAGGTCTTTTAAAATTTATCAGATACTCCCGGAAAGTGGTTCGTATGAAATCGTTATGAATATATCACTCTTTGGCTTCATAATTGAATTGTCAGAGAGGGAGAACGATACTGTTTCGTGCGAGACGAACGCATTTTGGTACATTTCTTTCATAAGTGGAAAAAGGGAAATAGATTTGGAAGATCATTCTGTATTACATGATGAACATTGTAAAATGTTCCACCAATTATGTGTTGGAACCGAAAATAATGGGAGGCAAGAATTTGTACGTAACAACAGGAGGCCACCCTAAATAATCTCAGCACGAGCTGTGCGACTGCTCCGACGACTGTTTTACAACCGGGCCTGACGGAAGACAAACGGACCCTCGGCCCTCGGCAACACGAGCCGATATTTGGAGAAAAACGGCCTGAGGACACTCATACGATCACCGTGCCGAACAGTCGATCACCGAACGTCTCCAGAGTTTGCAAAACATACACTGCGGTGCATAACTATAGCACCGCTTAAATTTTTAGCTGTTTTAAACTTTAGATTAAAAGTGTAAAAGAATTAATTGTAGAAATTGAAAAAGTATGAGAAAAATGAACTGTAGACTAAATCACATTTAAATTGCCCTCTTATACGAAACAATATAATAGAAAATGTGATTTTCAACTGTTGCGTAACTATAGGACCGGCGTTGTTATTTACTAATTTAGAAATGCAATAATAAAAATAAGTAACGAAATAAGTAGAGATATATTTCGGAAACTTATTGATAGCGTTCCGGACAGAATTTTCGAGCTAATTACAAAAAAAAATGGTCCTACGAGATATTAAAATTGTTTATCATTGATTTTATCGATGCGGTGCTATTGTTACGCAACAGTGAAAATTCAGACTTTTGATTGTATCATATTGTACAAAAGGAGAATTTAAATAAAAATTAATTTAAAGTTGATTATTTTTCGTACACTTTCCATTTTAACAATTCATTTTTCTGTATTTTCAATCTAAATTCTGGAACAGTTAAAAATTTAGCCGGTGTTATAGTTACGCACCGCAGTGTATATTCATAGAAGAGGGCTTGTCGCTGCCGCGCATTTTGATTAATAAAGAACCATCGATTCTTACATATGTCTATCTAAAATGTTAGAATTGTTTTTAGTAATAAAAGTGAAAAAGTGGTTGGAAGAAAGACCTAACCCGGTGTCAACAGTTTCTTTATATTTTTGTAGATAGAGAAGATTTAATTCCGACAGACATGCATACAAATTAGTGTTCTTTTTAATATTAAAACTACTAATTAAATGATATTTATTTATATAAAATAAATCAAAGTGATTGGTATTTAAAAAAGTAAGCTATATATATTCTGTATATAAACTATCTAAAAAACTGTAAGAGAAACGAAGCCTGATTAAAATTTGTTACTTAAAATGACGAAAAATACCTGAAAATGCAGCATTGTGAATTTATAGAATTTTTATGAGGAACTACTAATCGATTAAATTGGTTGCTTTAATAGTTTTGATATTAAGTGACTCAAAGCATTGTAACAGAATCTAATTTTCCGTAACATTGTATTTTCAACCTACGATAAGACTACTTTGTAATTCTCGTATAATCATTTGTATTTGGTTGAGGCATAAGTAATTACAATTGCAGATAGCAGGTCATAAAATATCCTGGAAATTAAAAACGTCCTGCAACCAGTTATAATCTTTGTGTTTATGTTGTATTTAAAAGTACGAGAGTCTAAAAAAAAAGTTATCAGTAAGTAGAGACCGAATGTTGGTAAAATTTTTATACAAGTAAAATGAAGAAAGAAAAACAGCATGTTCATCACGCTAATGTTATAAGATCCTTAAAATAATAATTCAATGGTCACGGAAAAGAAAGATACGTACTGTTCTTGTTATCGTATAGCAAAACGATACATTTTTCGTTCGTTAATATAGCTGCATTTTTGCATCAATTTAATATTAAGTTGCATGCATATTAAATGTAGTTTCTTCAAATATAACTTTAACCAGACTCAGTTCTTTTTCAAAACATCACATATTTAATTAAAATAATTCCCATATGATTCTATGCAAATTTCCTAATTATTGACCCTTAACGAACGTAAGTCACCTCTGACGTGACAGGTGATCACCTCTGAGGTGACAAGACGAATCATATCGAAACTCACTGTCTGTAAACGTATAATAGAAAACCATTTCTTCATGTTGGAGATTGTATAAAAAAATGTAATAATTTAAAAACTTATCTCCCTCTTGCTCCTTCAAAAACTAAATCATTTCTAACAAAAATGTTATTCTCACAATGCTGAAAATTTTTCTTCGTATTTACTGAAAGCAACTGCAACCTAGTGAGAATCATGTATAAAATGCTAGCGACCGATAAGGGTTAATTTATCGACTAATTTTATTATTTCACATTTATAAAATTTCTCAGTTATAGAATTAAAAAATTCTGCCGATGCTACTTTATTTTAAAACAATTTGTCAGATTAAAAATTTGGAGAAACGACGTTTAATATGCACGAATATACTACAATGCTCTTTTCTTATTTTCCTTACCTTCTTTTTCTACAGTTTCCTACCTTTAAAACTTATCGAACTCAATAATTTAATTCTGAATATACGACGTACAAACTTACTCCACCGGATGGAGGAAAGGTTGCTTTTACAAATCTATCGGCTTCGAGACGTGCGGTTGGAGAGAAAAATTTGTAAATCATTTATGCATGTGGCAGTGAATTTTAAAGCTGCACCATGGCTGCAAGAAACGTAATGGACACCGTTGCTGGTCGACCAGGAACACGATTTTTAACTTATTGGCGAGCAGTCGCATGGATGACAGAGAAACACCGGCTTATATTTCTTACAGGATATTATTACGGATGCATTTATTCGCAAGAACATTCGTCTGCGTTACTGGTGCAGCAAACTGCACGTTTGTAGATAATTCAGCAGAATGAACCGAACGTCAGAAACCCGAAAGATACGGTGTGTCTGATGGGTGGTAGTATTTTTTTAACAGATGTGCGATCTGTGTAGCGTGTTGTACAAGTATTTTTCGTTTCTTTTTCTGAATTATTTTGCTTCTAGATCTGCAGTGAACACAGAGTGCTTGAAAAATAAGTTTTGATAAGTGTTCGGTGATAAACGAAGCGCGAGCTTGATACTAATTAACAAATGCTTGCTTGGAAAACCTATTTCTCTTTTTACTATTCCTTTTATTAATTATTTTATTATTAAATATTTATTTATTATTAATATTGATATTAAATATTATTTATTATTGGATTATTAAAATTCATACAAATTTAATTCATGTAAGTTAAATAGATATTAAATAAGATATTAAATAAGATATTAAATAGATATTAAATAGATATTAATAGAAATTAAATAATACATACACAATCATAATAAATTATTTAAATTGATTTAAAATAATTTTTTATCAAATATTGTATAACTCCATATAAATAAAAAAGTAACTTTTACCGCAGGAAGTGAATTCTTGCTAAATAATAAATATACTAATTTATATTTCTAAATAATTACAATTTTATGTTATTATACTGTGTTTAACAAAAGGGTGCAAGAATTTAAGAACATATAATACCTATTTATTAAGAAACGCGAGAAATGATCAGAGGTCCTAAAATTAGTCCAATCAGTCTAACAATATTTCTTTTGATTAAGAGAGTTATAGATATATTACTTTTTTATCGGTATCTTTATTTTCAACCTTCATTTAATTTTTCAATTTCAAAGAATTAATTCCCCATGCATTATTTATACGAAGCAAAACAAATTCATTTTTTGCAATATTTCCGTACCAGGTTTCGAATTATATTTTAAAACATCCGAGTAAACAACTTTATAGAGGAGAGTCTCTATAGAATGATGATCATGCGTTCCAGTTGTTGACGTACAATTCCATTATTGAACTATCTCTACCATAGCGAGCTACGTATTTTCCTTGTTCCATGCATTAGTCTTTCTCGTACTTTCTCGTATTTTTCCTTCCGCAGAATCATTATATTTATTCGAACACGAGAAAAATTTACAACCGTCTATCATTAATAAATTCATATTTATTTTAATACGGAAATATAAAATCATCGAGTATCTTAACCGTTTGAGTTCCAAGGGGTATTGAAGAAACACTGTCGAAAAATCCCGAACAACGCAACCGCGCTTTCTCTAAACGAGTACGAAAAGACCCAAGCAGCGCGATGGCGCTTGTCTTAATCCATTGCGAAGAAAAAAATTATAAATGTTACTCTCCATTTAAATTGTTCGTAACACAAAAAATATTTTTAATTTGTAATTCGTTATTTTATGAAATACATCTGTTTTATTATATACGCGTACTGTAAGTTTATAAATATTTCAAGTTTTGTTGGATAAAAATTATTGACAAGATAACAATGAAATACAAAATGTTTTATCTGTATTATTTACATTAAAAAAAGGAGCCGTGCGATGTACGTGCGTCAGTAAATCTGAGCGCGCTACTTCGACAGTCGGTGACTGCAACCGTCAATTGTCCACAGCGCTCGAAATGTACTGTGATTTTTCGACACAAAATTTAAAGAGCGCGATCGCGCTGCTTGGGACTCAAACGGTTAATGCTCGATTTCTGACAGTCGAATAGAACTGTAGAGTTATAGTTAACCCTTTGACTGCTATGGACGCATATATGCGTCCGGTGGAAGCTATCATTATAGACTATGGACGCATATATGCGTTTGACGATCAAAGTGTTCAGATCGTCGTGTAATATTCTTGAGCGTATATTAAATAAATAATATATGCTCAAGAATAGTTCTCTCATATTATTTAATACAGTACAACTGTAAAATTACAATGGAAATTTAGTTTTCCTGTTGAAGAATCAATGGGACACCGATAGAATACGCGATTCGCGAAAAAGCATTCCGTCAACGCAGAGCGTTTAAATCTAGAGTGCTCCGCAGTCAAAGGGTTAAAGAAAACTGAAGGCGACTTTGAGAGAAAAAAAAAAAAAAGAAAAACTGTTAAAAAGTATGCTATGATTATTTTTATATATTAGTAAAAAGAAAATGATATTGTTTTACAGTATTTTATGTATATTCAACGACATGTAGCTTAATTTATTAATTTATTGTGGTGTATTTACTTGAGTATTCTAAAAGGATATTCTAACAGTGTTTACTGAAAAAATAAATAAATTGAAACAAAATATAACTGAAATATGAATCGGTATTTTACGTTCATAAAATTAATGTTATACTTGAAGTTTGTTATTTGGTTTGCCAACTAACAAGCGCTGCACGTTTCTGAAATTTCGAATTGAATTTACGTTGAATTTCAGAGCACGAATATTCGCAATTTTGATTAACTTGCGTAATCCATCTGTTAAAGAAATATTAATGGAACAATTGAAACAGCAAAAATTATTATTACTTTTCATCTTTTGCGGTTTTTGTTTTTCTAAATATGAAAGATAATGTTTCTTAAAATATAAAGAATTTGTTACTGTCTATATTGTACACATAACAACTTTACCATATATGTATTTATTTTATATAATAATTTTAACAGTAGAATAACTAATGTAAAATAATTTTACGTTCTCAATAAAATTGGAAAATAAATGCAGCAGTTGATAATTAGAACTCTTCCAACTGCTATACCATAAATAAATATTTTGCAGAGCACGATAAAAGGACAAATAAACAAAGCTATCAGAGTTAATTACAATTTAACAATATTATATTTCTATGGTTCTTCAGTTTCACGACCTTCCTCGTTTGAAACATTTTTGTTTATTAACACTAGGTTTACGGACATCGATCGGCTCATTTTGACGGGTACATTGAAATTTTTTGTAACTTCGTTAGCTCAATTTATTTTAAATCGATAGATTTTTATTAGCAGAGATTTATTCGGCACATTTTTCGTATATAAATTTCGTTTCGAGTTTACATGCTCCGCACGCACACTCGTCGAACTTAAACACGAAATCTGAACTGCGTCAAATCGATGGGTTCCGTAAATCTAGCGTTAATCTAAGATATACGGATCAAGAGCTAGAAAACTTGTGTAACTTAGCATAGTGCATAGACGTAACATAAATCTAACATAGTAATACAAGCACACAGACTAACTAAAATATAAACAATAGATATAAACAATAATATAAACAATAGATAGGTTCAAAAACATACCTTAAGTCCCCTTTTTGTAAAGAGATTTCTTCGAAAAATAGGCGTATTCTCTCTTTTAATCTGAAATCAGATAAATATTCTTCAAGTGAATCCTTTTAAACGAAATTTTATATTATTATTAACCAGATAAATGGAGAACTGTTGGAACTGTTGGAAAATTGGAAATATTGTTGGAAAAGGGAACTATCTTTCCAGACGAGGCATTTTAATTTAAGCTTACTTTACCAAACGTGATTGGAAAATTATAAAAAGATGTTCGATGAAAAGATGAACCATTAAAAACATCCTCCAAAGCATATAACTATATAAACTTAATATCGAAGTTTTTTTCCCGTGAATATTACCAATACTAGCGTTTATTTTTGACAAAGATGCAATAGCGGATGACGAATGAAAATCGATTTTAACCTCAATACGAGAAAACTCATCAGGATTTCAATTCAAAATATCATCGTTCTGGTTTTAAATTGTTAACGCTTTTGTATCTGTAAATTATTAAACAAAACATTTGGAGGATATTATTAAGGATAGTGAAAATACAGTACACTGAAATTAATTTTCAGTCTATCTTTGTTAAATAGAATGAGCAATTACAGAAATCGACAGTCATGTTTTGTTATAATTTCAATATAGTATGAACAAGTGAAACATTGAAATAAATTATACATCTTGATTATTAGAAATAAAATACATCAATGTTCAATTTATTTGAATGGTAGCGAGTATTAATTAAGCACAATTCATTGTACAGAATATTTTTTGTTTTTGTTATTAAAACAGCTAATTTGGAGATTTCTAAAACAGTTTTTAAAATAATAAATTTTCCAACCTAATTTAACTTCAAACGTACGTGTTTTAGTCGTAATAAAAGTTTAATATATCATAAACTCGTCACAAGTTGATGCTTCATCTACTTTAAAATTTAATTGCCTTAAACAGTAGGTACATTTTAAACACGTAATACTAAATGAAAAGAACACAGAAATTTTTCATGGTAATTCATAGTTTTAAAGTAGCTTTATGCCACAAAACTCTTATTAACTCAAGTACAGTTATCTACACGGCAAAGAGATAAAAAAGGCATAAGATAGAAAAACGGAGAGAATTTGAAGAGTTACGATTTCAGTTATGCAAAAAAAAAAAAGAGAAGAAAAAATATAACAGTTATGCAACTGATACCGAACCGATAGTATCGAGAACCGAAACCGATATATGCCAGAACCTATCGAATTATAACATAACAGTTATAACATCACTTTGGTTTCCATAACAATTTAAAAAATTAAAACCAATATAAATGTTTGCAATTTCAGAATGCACTGTCTGTACCTATCTATAAACAATTTTTAGGCCCTGACTTCTTGCTTAGACGGTCAACTATAGTACATTTTAATTAATCCTCTATAACGACAATTTTGTTTGCTTATTGGAAAAAAATTGCAATTTATTGCAGTTTCTTAGTTTCATTTAAAAATCTTGAAATTAATAAATACTATAAATGGAAGACATAAAATAAGGAATACATAATACTAAAATAAATACATCTAGATTTATAATATTCAGCATACTATTAAAAATAGCTGAGAAGCGGAAGATTTCATAGCCTACACGAAAACGAGATACCTCACCTTCAAGACTACCTCACCCGGAATTACTCCACTACAACGTAAATAAAATGCAATTTTTTAAAAATAGATACATCGGTATATAACATTTAGCAATAAGTTGCATGGCACTATAGGGGTTAACTCTAGAGCCACCTATAATTAAAGCGTACTAATTTCTATCAAAGAAATCATCTGAAAGATATACGAAAAAATATATATTCCAAGGGAGACAAACTGTTATCTATATTTTCAAATATTAAATTTTATCAAATATTAATATTATCTATATTATCTGTATTAAAAAGTCATGGAAAATTCTCCAAAAAGAACCGTGGTTAATTTATAAAACTTTCATCTTTCCAAACTTTCACCGTTTCAACCATCTTTGTAATTCCAGTGTTAAGCTATTCTCAAAAATAGCTTTGCAAGGCATCCATCTGGTAAACTCAGCCTCCTTAATTTAATGTAACGTGCCACGCAAAACGTTAATATCCATTTGTGGTGTTACCAATGCTTATAACGCCGTTGTTAGAAACATGTCTACTTTCCGCAACAACAGTATCGTCGATAAACGAGCTAGCGAATATCGGAGCACAATTTGTGGCGTTAATTTAGTGACAGTCATGAATACACGCTGAACGGATTGTACGAGCGTGTACATACGCATCCATCAGGTTTATAATTACGCGTGGGGCATCGTGCACTGACGTAACTGTTAGACATACCGAACTGCAAACGCTACTTTGATACAATTACCGCAATTAAACGGAAGCCACAATACTACAGAAATCATATCTGCATACTGACTCGCTGCCGCGATTAAATACATTGCGTACGAACGATATTCTGAAATTATCAAATCGACCATGATTTTCAATCGGCTACCGATGAAACTAGAGCTACGGTTTTCGGGAACATGTGTTTTAGCGAACAATATTACATATATTATAAATCAATTCCTATGGATACGGTTGTACAATGTGCGCGCTGTTCGTTTAACACTAGAACTACCGACGATTGAAATATATTTATTTTTACCGAAGAGATAAAAAATAAAGCATGTATGAAAATATATATAAATATATATAGTCGACGATGTGCCGCGAAAATATATATAATTTAAGAGAGACAAATCTTTGTACGTATATTTAATTTAGAATCATGAAAGATTCATAAAAATGCGTAGGATTAAATTTATAAAATATTAATAAGAAATTACGAATTGGCCATTTTGATCGTTTTGATCATTTTTATCGTTTTGATCATTTTGATGGTTCTAGTGTTAATGTAACACGAATTTAGTGAAGATACGTTGATCACTTCGATAAGTTTGATTTTTCATCTGAGAACGAGTCTACACTGCGGTGCGTAACTATAACACCGCCTAAATTTTTAACTGTTCCAGAATTTAGATTGAAAATTCAAAAAAATTAATTGTAAAAATTGAAAATGTATGAAAAATAATCAACTTTAAATTAATTTTTATTTAAATTCTCCTTTTGTACAATATGATACAATCAAAAGTCTGAATTTTCACTGTTGCGTAACAATAGCACCGCATCGATAAAATCAATGATAAACAATTTTAATATCTCGTAGGACCACCTTTTTTTGTAATTAGCTCGAAAATTCTGTCCGGAACGCTATCAATAAGTTTCCGAAATATATCTCTACTTATTTCGTTACTTATTTTTATTATTGCATTTCTAAATTAGTAAATAACAACGCCGGTCCTATAGTTACGCAACAGTTGAAAATCACATTTTCTATTATATTGTTTCGTATAAGAGGGCAATTTAAATGTGATTTAGTCTACAGTTCATTTTTCTCATACTTTTTCAATTTCTACAATTAATTCTTTTACACTTTTAATCTAAAGTCTAAAACAGCTAAAAATTTAGGCGGTGCTATAGTTATGCACCGCAGTGTATATGAAGTGCTGCGATGGATATTGAAAAATTAATAAGTTTAATATTAGAAAATCGATCAATTTGGGTACTCACAACATGTTTCTTATGGCAATTTTAAATATTCAAAGAATTTCCTTGGTTGACTCGCAATCAGCTCTCTATTTCTTTATTTATGATTTTAATGCTCGGTTTTTCCAGTTACGAGTTTTCAAAGATCATTCTAAATAATACGAGACATCGAAATTGTTCATTCTTGGTCTCCTGATATATTAATAATTAACCTTAATGCTCATTTGGAACATAATCTCATACTCACTCTTTTAGAAAATAATTTTTCATTTATCGTTAGCACAGAAGAACGAGATTACAGTCAGAATACACTGATACGTTTCTTACAATAAGTTCAAATAAGAATAAATAGATTTTTAATAGTTTTATTACAATTAATGCGTTGCAGCCTTAACGCAGCATTTAACGATAAACGACCTTATCGATGCATTGAAATATCGATCGCATTTCGAAGTTGCAGATATTTATCGATGGTGGCACCTCTAGACGGATCGCCAAACACGTGTCCGTTGAAACTGTAACCTAATTGTGAGATGTTTACGGTGAGAATTGCAGGATTAATATTATGAAAATCATCGAAAAATTACGGAAAAGCAAAGGTCGAGAAGGAAGTTTTTTTATTCGAGTTATTTGTTGCCGTTCACGTTGCCATCCAAGGTAAGAAAAGAATCGAATTTTAATTCTGAAAATTTGAGGTTGATTCGCTTGAAATCTTATAACGAGTATCTTAACCCTTTGCGGACTACCGCCGCATATAATGTGTTCTGCGGAAACCATCGATTTGGCCGAGGAACCCAAATATGCGTTCGGCGAAAACAATTGATAAGGCCGAAAGACTCGTATATGTGTCCCAAACAAACGCGTTGCTACGGCCGAGAAACGCATATATGCTGTTTCGAGCGTACAAAGGGTTGTTGATCAACCTCCTGTACGTGTGCAACCGTAATCTCGCGAACTTACTGGCGCTGCACCTCCAATGTTAAATTAATGACAATGGAGTCTATTTTGTTTACGACGCGGAAGAATTCAACCCACTCAATAATCAAACTTAACACTAGAACTACCGAACGAGTCAAAATGACTTGTTGATAATTTCTTATAGAAATTTTAGAAATTTACAATAATGAATTTTTGAGGATGTTCCGCAATTTTTTGTAAAAAATATCCATAAAGAATCGTTACCCTTATCATAGGTATTTTTCGAAATACCTATCATTTTGATTTTTTTGCTACAAATAACTCTACTTTAATCGCCGGTAGTTCTAGTGTTAACAAGCAATTTATTTGTGTTTAGCACAAGAAAGAGTTCCGATACGACAAGGTACGAGTACAGTAATGTTGTTGGTGTAACGAAGAAAAATAGTAAAAATCTAGTCTTTGGCAATTTTGTTCGCTTCTTATAACTGACCCTGTGTGGGTGGAGTTCACTGCATTTTCCGGGGTCTTCAGCTCCATTGATGGAGCATTGCCACCTCTCTGAGTAGTGCCAATTGGGGCACACCCCCAACCCCAAGTCAGGAGTAGGAAGAATTTTCACTTGTGTGGTCATAAATTAAAAGTCCCAAGGACTACGCAGGAAAGGCCACTCCAAAGTGTCAACCAGATGGCTGGTTGCGTGACCCTCTCGAGCCTTGCCTATCCTTGGGACCCAACATATGCGTTATTTTATATATTTTATTTATCTTCTGGAGAATTTGTGCATGTATTATCTACACATATGTTTATAATTTGACATCTTCGAGCGTTATAAAAATCGCTTAAAGAAACGTTTCTGCTGAAACGTGCACTGGTCATTTTAACCCATTGCCGCACACTTTTTATTTCGAAGTGGCGCTCAGAAACACTTTTCAATTGTTTATGTCTACCAGATGAAATTGAGTGTAACTTGTATATTTGGAAGTGAAAATTATCACATTAATTATCTGGCATGCTATACGTTCTTTGTTCGATGCATTACTTAACCAAGAACAAGTGTACAAACGCTGTACTTTTTTTAATAATTAAAATTTGCATGACGTCTATAGCCGTCATTTGCCTACGTATCGACAAAAATTTCACGGCTATAGCCGTCATTTGCGGCAATGGGTTAAGTGACTATCGCGGTAGCGGCTCGGCTCCACGGTACGATTTATTCAAAATCACGCCGTCCGCAAAGGGTTAACACTTTACCAACCGGGAGCCTATTAATCCGCTTCTTGCAACCAACGCTCAGCGACCGGGAGCCTATTAATCGGCTTTTTACAGCCAACGTTTATCTACCGCTTGCCGCTTAATACTAACGCTGTGAAAATTAAAAACTTTATTCAATTTAATTAGCCTACGATAAGAGAAACGATATACCAAGCACTCTCACGAATTTCGATTTAAAAGCAGAGTTGCAAGAATAAGAGCTTATATTTCCGTACGATAGCCAAAACCGAGCCGGTGTAGCGATGTATCCGCGCTCGAATCAACCGGTCGGTAAAGTGTTAATATTTTTTACAAACATGTAGAACACGTTAGGTTAAGCAATTAATTGTATATTAAGACGGTTCTAAAATGTAGAGTTAAAATTTTTTATTTGAGACTTCGCTTTCGAGAAAATTGAGTTTCGAATAACGAATTTATCAAAGTTATTGATAGACACTATAGTTTTAACTTATAAAACAATAGAACTGATCACTTTAACAGAGAATAGAAGGACGACTGACATTCTCGGACAAAGTGCAATGTTTGATTAAAAAAAGTTTGTTGGAAATAAGTAATTGTTTCTGAAAGCCTGCATCTGACAAGCTCGATAGAACATAACTGAATTAACGAAAAGAGTCTAGGAAACTATGAAATCTAATTATTTGTTATCTGTATTAAGAACAGAAAGATTGGATTTGTAAGAACTACTTTGCTACCTTTGAGGTTAACATGCGTCCTATAGGTTTGAACATTTTCGATTGGTTATTTATAAATCTAGTATATTATATAAATTTTACAGGTTTCGATATTGTCAATTATTTATTTACAAAAGCGTATTATATAAATTCTATAGGTTTCAATATTCTCGATTATTTAGTTGTAAATATAGTACACTATAAATTCTATTATTTTGAACATTTTTGATTATTCGTTTAAAAAAAGCATAAATTCGTATAAAACAGTAAAAATAAACGGTGAATATAACTGTTGATCAAATTTGGTATCTTTCAATTCAAGAAATGCAGAAAAATTGCAATTTAAAAAAGAACATCAAATTTTAACATAAAACTTTTCCAAATAGTACAAATGAAATTTATTTGTTAGAAAAATATTTTATTTCTGACGTACCGAGGTCGATGTAGTACTCGAATTAAATAAACATTTTTAAACCGACAATGTTTCAATCTCACTTATTGTTAGAAACCATCGTGGATCATTGAATTATTTAATTCAAGCAAACACAGAAACATAACTCGTATGGGTTATAAAAAAAACCTGAATAGAATAATAACAGTGCAAAATATTCAGAATTGTTCGCAGTTTCATTATCACATATTGTTTAACCCTCTATAGCCCGAATTTTGTCTGCTTATCGGAGAAAAAACTACGATTGACTACAGTTTTTCACTTTGAATTGAAAATGTTTTAATTAACAATTACCGTAGATGGATCGTGGTGCCACTACAGTGATACAGTAATCAAATTTAATAG
Organism: Ctenoplectra terminalis; assembly: GCA_019453375.1. Taxonomy (NCBI): domain Eukaryota; kingdom Metazoa; phylum Arthropoda; class Insecta; order Hymenoptera; family Apidae; genus Ctenoplectra; species Ctenoplectra terminalis. The sequence continues at coordinate 15,290 of SMSQ01018392.1, forward strand.
TGCAGTGATAACTGAACAAAATTAATTTTTTAAAATGTAGATACTATAGCCCGAATTTTGTCTGCTTATCGGAGAAAAAATTATAATTGATTACAGTTTTTCACTTTGATTTGAAAATGTTTTAATTAATAATTACCGTAGATGGATCGTGGTGCCACTACAGTGATACAGTAATCAAATTTAATAGTGCAGTGATAACTGGACAAAATTAATTTTTTTAAATATAGATACTATAGCCCGAATTTTGTCTGCTTATCGGAGAAAAAATTACGATTGATTACAGTTTTTCACTTTGAATTGAAAATGTTTTAACTAATAATTACCATAGATGGATCGTGGTGTCACTACAGTAATTACAGTAATACAACTTACAGTAACACAGTAACAAAATTTAACATTACAGTGATAACTAAATGAAATAAATTTTTTTAAATATAAATACATCAGTTTGTAACTTTTAAGTCACACGGTCCCATAGACGGTTAACCCAGAGTTACATACTGATGTATTTATATTTAAAAAAATTTATTTCATTTAGTTATCATTGTAATGTTAAATTTTGTTACTGTATTATTATAGTGATACCACAATCCATGTATACCAATTATTACTTAAAAAATTTTCCAATCAAAGTAATATACTGTAACCAATCATAGTTCTTTTCTCTGATAAACAAACAAAATTCGGACTATAAAGAGTTAAGGCAATGCTTTGAAACATCTCTCGAAATTGACGCCCGTGTGCTGAGGCCCGAGCTATCCCCACCACTCCCTCTTGCCGATCGGTCGCGCGACACATTCTTCTAGCGGACGTTACGGCGATCGGATGTGCTTTTCCGATTCCTGTCTATTATTTTGCGTAACCTATCTTTACCGGTATCTTAGTATTATTTTGATAATTATTAAATATCGTATAATAATGTGGCGCTGTCATGCTTCTAACTAACAATCCATTAGACATGGTAAGAATAAATAATTTTGAGATTTCTTGTTACTTATCGATTCGATTGCGAGTTTGCTTAATATTTCGAGTTCATGGATCATATATTGAGTGTGTAACGTAGTTTGGATTAAGTTAAGAGCTAATTGGGTTTTATTTAGACATTTGTTTAAAGCTCACGATCTTTATTTGTTACAGATAATTTGTTCGATTGGTAGATCAAGATGGAAGGACTAGAGGGTTGAGTTACTGACGCCATGACACTTGACGAAACGACACAGTTATGGAATCGGATATTTTCCGGAGATTTGGTGATATTGAATTTATTCTGATAAAGGTGAACGGTATGCCGTTTTATCACGTTTTTCTTTGTGAAATTGTTAGTAACGCGTGATTATTGTAAAAATAATAATGTAATATAACCGAAGCAATAATTTCATAATTTGTTAAAAATACTAAGATGAATTCAATTATCTATTCAAATCGATACTTTAAAGTAGAATTCTTAATAATTTAACAGTAGTAATTCGAAGTAGTTTTACGATTATTTAGAACTTTACTTCGTATTAACGAGAAATTGGAACGGTGTATATTTTGTTGGATATCGATCGCGATTATTTTTCTAGAGTCACGTATCAGATTTCAGTAAGTTTACGAGCTTCGCCGAGCAGTCGGAACCGTGGACGTAAACAGCGAAAGCTACGCTATAACATATCACGTGTTTACCAAACGAATTTTCATTTTCGGAAGCGTTCTCCGGAATGTATAGGGCGCGTAGTTGCTTATAATTAGGAAGTACGAATAAATTGACACTCCGACAACGAATATTTGCGTCAAATCAGTTATATTAGGTTGGGGAAAAAGAAATCCATTATTTTTACGTGAAACGATTTAAAACTGTTTTATGGTCGATTTTTAGCTCCTGGGCGATGCTACGACTACTAACCTGACGGTCAACTTCGATTATCTCTGTGATTTTATCCACATTTTTGAC
>SMSQ01018393.1:0-23420 GCA_019453375.1 Ctenoplectra terminalis
GAAGCGTTGCATAAAATATACTGTCCTTTAATCAACATATATTTCCTTGCATACGTGATAATATTCCTCTTTTTACAATCATTGAATTCAAATTAAAAATATTCCTATCATATCATATTCAATCTTATCATCACGTTAAAACGTTTCATCACGAAAATAAAAATATTAGATCCCCAACCACAAGCTACTCATAGATTTCCCGACCGTATTTTACAGTTCCGCTTACAGATGTCGACACTGCAATCGTCCAAGCGGGTTCGTGTGCAATTTTTTTCCACAAAATTAATATAAATACACAAATTATTTTTCATAGAATCAAATTACGTTTCCTCGGAGATTAATGCAACACATTTTTACAGAACATTACAAATTTATACGCGACGTATCACAGTTCGTAATTGAACGAAAGGAGGCGCTCGAGGAGCAAGTAAAAATGGCTGCCGATACACATCGAACGCATTTGCGAATCGTGAGTCGATTCGTATTCTTCGGTCGTTAGTTTTCCACGATTTTTTCACGTGCTGTGCTGTTTCCTTCCAGTGTTTCCAAAACATTAATCGTCCCTGAAAGCTTGTTAGTACACAACGAAATAAGTGACGAACGACGAGACAAGAACTACGTTTCGAATGCTCTAACGAAAGTTCCGGAAGGTGGTTCGCTGTGTAACAGAATTTTTCGTACGGAAGGCCGTGTTTTTTGAGAAAATACGTAAGTACTAAAATAGCAAAGATCGATAAATGTTATTTGTTCCGAGTTATTCGCGGAATCTGTCGCCTCGAAGAGGTTAGGTTTTATATTTGTATACGAAACGTGTGACGGAGTTCGATATTTTCAAAACAATAATTGTTTATGTATCATCCGAACCGTAAACTTCATTTTTCTTTTCCCAATAAATTCCTAATGATTTCCTATAAACTTAATTAATTTTTTTTTTTCAATTTAACTCCCAGTAACGTGAAAAGGTCAACGATAACGATCGACGATGCGTTAACGCTAGATTTACGGGGATTAATTGGACCATTTTACGGGTACATCGAACCGTGCTCTTTTTGTAATAACATTAGTTCATTTTATTTGAAATTAATACGTTTTTATTCGCACAGATTTAGTTGGTACGTTTCTTCTCGTTTAATTTCTATCTTGAGCGTACATTTTTCACACACGTAATTACTGCGCTTTAGCATGAAATCGGAAATCCGTCGAATCGCTTCCGTAAAGCTAGTGTTAACACATCGAGGACGGGTGACGAGATTTCTCGTGTTTTGTATTTCAGATCTTGAAAAGGTGAAAATAGGAAACGACGATGTATGGAAGGTTACTTTTAGAAAATTATCCGTTCAATTCGAACATTAAATTAAGAACCATGTTTAGAATACAATTTATTCCCGAAAGCGTGTAACCAAGGATTTATTCGATCGTAACTTTATTCCCTAGCAAGTTTTACAGAAACAAGGTCCCGTCGTCAATGTGTTAACACGTTGACTGCCAAGAAAATTCTATGTTGAGTATCGAAAGTGTTTAAAGAAAACAGCGGAGCTTCTTCAAATTGAATACTTATAATTGCAAATATAATCTCGAAGAGACATCTATAACGATTCGAAGAACGAAAAAATATTAGGAAATGTATCGTGGTCGGTATTCACGGTACAGAACGAGATATCTCGTAGTTGGCAGTGAACGTGTTAATTAATTTAGATGGAGTCTTTTCTAAAGGTGCAATATTACTTTCTTATAGTTACTCTAAAAGTGAACTCTTAATTGAACATGACCGAGGAACACCAGTTGCCTTCCGATTCCGACGAAGACGATGAGGATTACGTTCCCGATGGCGCGGACAGCGAGCCTGTGTCCGAAGTTGAATCCGAAGGCGACGCGGAGAGCGGTCCTGAAGACGAGAATGACGAGAACAAGAGAGAAACGACGAAGAAAAGAGGATCGAAGAAAAACAAGGCTGGAAAATCTAAAATTAGAAAGCGTGGAAGAGGGAAAAAGTTGAATGATGAGACCGAAGGGAAAGAGGAAGAGAAGCAAGAGGAGGCGTCTAAGGAGGAAAAGAAACTTACCGAAGAAGAGGAGAAAAAGAAAGCCGACTCTCTTTGGGCTGATTTTATGAAGGATACAGGTAAACGGTTTAAGTTAGAAATATTAATTGATACTTATCTATTGAACTTTTCGTAACTTCTATCGAGATATCTGGCGATTCGATACCGGTCTTTTGGCGCGCTTCAATTTATCTCGCGACTCGGTATCGAACGTTCAACCGTTTTCACTGCGTTTTAACACGTTGACTGCCACGGTGGTCATATGTGGCCGTGGATTGTTTCTCGTGTAGGGCTACGATGGTCATCGGTGACCGGAATGCTTCAAATGTTTATAATTGTAAAAGTTGAACGAACGTTGACGGTTAATTAATTTTGAATTAATTAATTAATTAACAGTTAACCCATTGACTGCCAGGCATATTTAACAGGTTGAGTGCCATGGGGGTCACCGGTGACCGGCACGCGACTTGGCTACAGCGCCATGGGGGCCACCGGTGACCGGCGATGCGACCAATAGTAAAATACATAATTTGAGTAAATATCGATACTGATCAATTTTCAAATAATACCACTTTACTATAATGGTTTGAAGAAATTAATTAATGCCGTACAGAACATGTAAAAATAATTTTATCAGTACAAGGAAAATGTAGATATTATTTTGTTCAACATAATGTACATCGCATAATAAGAAATTCGCGTTGGCGCCATGGGCAAACTACCTAAAATGCGCGTGGCACTCAACCTGTTAAAGCGTCTTGCCATGGGCGCCAAGCTTTTATTTTAAAGAATACGTGAAATTTTACAGAATATAATAATATTAAGTTACCGATATAATATTGTAATGGCATTTACAGTAATTTTTATTGAAAAAAACAAAACAAAAAAAACACTATTAATTTTTAACTCAAATGGCCATTTGAAATTAATCTAAAATTGCAGCGCACACTACGAGATATCTCGTAGCTGGCAGTCAATGGGTTAATGAATTTTGAACATCATCGCTGATTAGAGAATACTTTTAAATGAAATGTGCACTGTTCAATAATTAAAAATTTTTATTAGATGATCAAAAAGGAGAGATTTATTTTTATCAAATCTTCTACCACTGTGGTGTCCTGAGCCGTGGCGTCCTCAACAAAACATGTGATTTCGGCGTGGCGGTCAACGTGTTAACCCTTTGCGGACGAATGCTGCCGGCGACATTATAATTTGATTTCTAAGTCGAATTGTCGCCTTCACAGCGACAAACGAATAGGAGACGCCAATGTGAAGTTTTGTCGACCATTTGTCTGTTTTCTACTTTATTTTCTGTCTAATTATTTAGATATTCAGTTTGTAATCTTGTTCCATATAGAAATTATCATCCATCTGCCATCAATCTGAGTCGAAAGTGTTCTCATTTCTAAGTCGAATTGTCGCCTCCACAGCGACAAACGAATAGGAGACGCCAATGCGAAGTTTCGTCGACCATTTGTCTGTTTTCTAATTTATTTTCTGTCTAATTATTTAGATATTCAATTTATAATCTCGTTCCATATAGAAATTATCATCCACCTGCCATCAATCAGAGTCGAAAGTGTGCTCGTCCGCAAATGGTTAAGGATAGGGAAATAATTAACCAGTTAGCTGTGACGACCTTTTTTTAGAGCGCTCATCTATGTGGGTTGGGAGAATCCAGTCAGTGCATAGGGGGATGCATGAATCCATCTGAAATTATTTATACTTTTTATTTGTTTGTTTCATCTTGTTTTGATCTCCAAAGATTCTAAATTTATGAATATATTTTGGTTTTCGCTAAAATTACAATTTCAATAGCAAATGGTAACTAAATTCTACGCATGACGGATACAGTCGTCGTGACACGAAATACTGCCATTTCTCCATCACGGATATAGTCGTCAGACACAGTTAACTGGTTAAAAGCGCTCTTAACCCTTTGCGCTGGAGAGGCGACTCTCAATCGCCACGGCGTTTCATGTGGAAATTCGAGTGGCGAGTGAGAGGCGACCGTCTGCCTCTACGCATCGCTTTACGAAGAAGTCACTGAAGTCACGGCGCAAGTTATTTTTTTGAAGATTGGAAATCTGTCTAATTAATTACTATATTATCCATAAACTAGTAAAAAAAGCAGAAGAACGAACAGGCAACTGAAAGACTTACAATTTGTAAAAATTTTAGTAGACCAGTTGAGAGGAGATTTTCGACAACCGCGAGAACGAGGTTCGACGTCGATCTCCAATCACGATGATATTCGGCTAAACGGAAAGCTCCATGTGATTCTCACGGGCACGAAAAAGGATTGTAAGGTTTGTTCTTGTCGGAACAAACCTGGCGGAAGACACGAAACAACCTACTACTGCGATACTTGTCCGGATAAACCAAGAATGCACCTTGGCGAATGTTTCATAAATTATCATACGAAAAAGAAATACAGAACTTAATACAACAAAATTATATTTTTAAACGTGTACATATAGATAACATATTAAAATATAACGCTTTTGTAAGTTAACTTGTATATAAGATCATTTTACGTTACCTGTAAGACACTCGTCTCATACGCGCAAAATAATTTTCAATTGCTACGTCGATCGATCGAAAGAATCGAGCGCAAAGGGTTAATATGTAGATGGATATAGTTTTTGTTAATATAACAGAAATACACGTATCAAAATGTAGATATATTGTATAACGAATTATGATATAACTGCACGTAAATAAAAATAAAAATAATTCCGTGTTATAGAAATGTCCGTGTACGATTGTAACATATGATTGCTTAATTTTTGAGGCCGCATAGATTCGCTTTTCGTAGCGATAGGGTTAATCCGTTTTACGAGATATCTCGCCGCCTAATACCGGCTATCTGACTTTATAGACTACATATTTTACGTCTTGCGTTTTGTTAACCGAGACACGTGCATGTATTTAGAATATTCTGTACGTTCTTAAATCGTGCAAACATAATGATTATAATGTTGCTTTATGCGTGGTACCATATTTTAAGTTATATCGTGTAAGACAATGAATGCTATTAATTTTAGAAAATTAATAAAAGCTGCATTTATTATTTTCTTTCAATCATACGAATAGAATTAGTCGCGAAACATTTGTTACAATAATTATTTCGTCTGTAGAGTTAAATAATCGATATTAGATGGCGAGATATTTCATCGGAACCGTTAAACGACCGCGATCGCGTCAAGAGATATCTCATCGGAAATTACGAAAGCGTTAAATGTGTGTGTTACTGTTAATCTACATGTGTTTCTATTTTTTTTTTTCATTTTTGTTAAAGCAACGGTACCTAAAGCCAAGCCACAAAATACAGGAAACAAACAGAAAGAGAAATCACCGCCCATAGAAAAACCAAAAGTGGAGGAAAAAGTGAAGATAACTAAGGTGTTTGAGTTTGCTGGCGAAGAAGTAAAGGTGGAGAAAGAAGTGTCAATAGACTCGGCGGAAGCAAGACTGTCTTTGTCCTCTACGGATAATTCTGAGAAAACAGGAAACTCTGCAGCTCCTGCAGGGAAAGGATCTGGAAGAGGGAGAGGTTTCAAACGGACAGGTTTAGGTGGTATTTCTTCTGTTCTTGGACAACTGGGGAAAAAGGCGAAAATTAGTACCCTAGAAAAGTCCAAGTTAGACTGGGACAGTTATAAGAAGCAAGAGAACTTGGAGGAAGAGATTAGTACTCATAACAAAGGCAAGGATGGCTACTTGGAGCGTCAAGACTTCTTACAGAGGGCAGATTTGCGACAGTTTGAAATTGAAAAGCAATTACGCAACGCCAACAGACGCAGCACGCGGTGAATTTCTATTTTCATGTACGCATGTGTCTCTTCCCTAACAATGAGAATCAGAAACGGTATTAAGAGAAATACCTTAATTAGACTTGCCAGTTGCCGGCGCTTGTAGCACGTATTTAATCGAATTCTTCAAACTCATTAAATATATCGTACCGCGTGTAAGGAAAGAAAAAAAAAAAAAAAGAAGAAGAAAAATGTGATTGCCATGCTTGGCTTAACAATTGACTGGATACGTTTAGGAAGCGGTTGAGAGCCAATTCTATGAGAAGAGACTGATCATTCCAATGTATTGATGATAATACAGTATGTTATGTAATAGTTTAATTTACCATCTGCGAGCTTTATCTCGAACCATTATATCACAGAATCTTCGCATCGAAGCAGGATGTTTTGAAGCTTGATGCTTCAGATACCGACGATATACATATACTCTAATAATAAACAAGCTCCAGAGATGTTTTTATTCCGTTTCGATGGGAAAAGGATGTTTGAAGCAGTATAAATAGTGTAGGTATTTAATAAAAAGAAAAAAAGAAAAAGGAAGGTTGTTTGAATGCTGAATGAAAATACATAGGAGTATGTATTTTAGAAATAATCATGACATTTTTTTCGTTTCTTCGTTTACGATCACTGCCTTTGGCGAGTCACGTGAAACATATATTACTATATTTATAAATGAGATACATGAAACAGAAAACGAAAGTTGTTTTTACAGATGGGAGATTACAGTAGTCGTTTTATATTTTTTCAGCTGTATCTATTAATGATATTCACTCACAAAACTACGGCACGATATATCCGCGCAATACATAACATTTCATTGTAGTTTAATCGATAGCAAAATTCACTCGAGAGAGATCTTCGAATATTCAAAGCTCAGGTTTACAGTTTTGTTTTTTTTTCTTTTTTTTCCTTTTCGTTTTTAGAGTACGTGTAAAATAGTATCTCACCGATATATACCTGACTTCTTTACGGACTATTTAATATCGTAAAAAAATAGAAGATAAACGTTAATATTTAAACAACCGTTTCATATTCATATCTTTATATGTTGTATTTTGGCTTGATAGCGTTGTATAACCGTGACACGGTCTACGGATACGTGACCAAAAAAAAAAAAGCATCAGATTGTTTATCGTTTTTTGTCGTCTACGTTGCGTTATCCGCTTGGTGATGTACTTTTTTTTTCTTTTTTTTTTTTACCGTAAAGCAGATCTTTAGTTGGTTAAATGTTCTGCAAAAAGTGATCGTCGTTGGACATTGCTTGATACCTTCGTGCAGTATCGATTTATAATTTATGTTCACATTACTTAATTATCGAGTATACAAGCCATTAGCTTATAAATCGAGGATATCATTTAGAGCAATTATACTGATTTTGTAAGCAAATACAAACGAAATACTTATCAGAAATACCGATTCATTGTTATCTTTATTTGCGGAATTTCACTCTCCTTTTATCCTAAAATAGAAAGTTACGATATTGTTTAACTCGCTCCGGTTGGATAGCTGTTTCATTTTTTTTCGCAAGCGCTTACTGACGCATTCTTATTTCGGTTCCACAAAGACATTCCGGAGCAACATCTCTGAACAGGGCACGCTGTGCATACTTGTCGTTCGTTGCATCTAGGACTAACAAAAATATTGTTAACAACATCTTCTTAATCACGATTCTTGCATACTAACTTTTCGCATCGGGCAAAAGGAAGTTTCAGTTTTTGTATTTTCCTACGCAACATGGATAATCCTCTGGCAAATATATTTTTCCTCGAGCTAAGTGTCGATTATAAAAATGTTATTTCATGTACGATACAGAGAGAGATCATTTTTTTTTATTTGAATGATTCTAACTTTGACGAGGATGGTTTACAGTTACATTTACGGGACGATTTTCTTCTTTCTTGATTGTCTCTTCTTTTGCTTCTTCTTCTTCTTCTCTGAAATACAAATTTAATTTGCTCAGATAATGTTATCACTGTCTTACTGCAATTCTTAACCCTCTATGGCTCTGTGCGACTTAAAAGTTAATTTATGTATTATTTATATTAATTATATATTAACTAATGTATTTATATTTTTAAAAATTTATTTCATTCAGTTATCGTTGTACCATTAAATTTGATTACTGCATTACTGCAGTGATACCACGATTCATCTATAGAAATTATTAGTTTAAAAATTTTTAAATCAAAGTGAAAAACTGTAATCAATCCTAATTTTTTCTCTGATAAACAAAATTCGGGCTATAGAGGGTTAATCCCAAATGTGTAGTTATCTTGAAATTCTTATCCAAGCATCGAACAGATTGTATATAGCGTACATTTATTTTATCGTATAAATTGATCGTTTTGTGTACTTTATTTTTTATACAGCAACATTCGTCGTATTTCGAGAGAAGCGTACACTTCGACGGACACTTGCAATATTTTCTCAGGTTTTGCGAACTCGATCCCCTAACGCATATACAAAGAGGCGTTCGTTCTCTTCTCGGCTTTTTGCATCGAGATTGCCGGCATCGAGATCTCTGCCTTCTCTTTTTTGTCGAACTTCGAGGTTTCCAGGCCTCCTCCCTTCCGGGACAGTGGCAGGCCTTTTTTCGCGATTTGCAACAGATCGATCTCGATCTACACGATCTCAGAGATTCTCTGCTTCTTGTGCTGTAGTTTCAAGAGTAAGTGTTAATGATTTACAGACAAGTATATTTTTATTCAACGCGTGTATAACATAAATATATTATCCAATGTATAAAATTGTCCGAATAATTATGAGCAGTTTTATAAACAGTACACTTCGTCGTCCACGCGTGTCAACGTTTCCGAGTTTCCTTTTTTCGCGATTTGCAACAGATCGATCTCGATCTACACGATCTCAGAGATTCTCTGCTTCTTGTGCTGTAGTTTCAAGAGTAAGTGTTAATGATTTACAGACAAGTATATTTTTAATTTAACGCGTGTATAACATAAACATGTTATCCAATGTATAAAATTGTCCGAATAATTATGAGCAGTTTTATAAACAGTACACTTCGTCGTCCACGCGTGTCAACGTTTCCGAGTGTGGTAACTATTCACTGAATCACTGAAATGGCATGGGAATGAGGATCTTAAAGAATGCAAGGCTGTAAAGGATCTGTTACTTCGAATTACGATACTCCACGCGAAGCACGCAGGTGGATGCGACAAAGACTATAATTTATTTATCACCCTCTCACCGTGTCCTCGACACCGATGTCGAACTTTCTACGGTTGATCTCGAAGCTTGGCACTTTTTACTGAAAATCAAATAAAATTCTTCGAAAAGTACATTCTTAAATACAAATTGTATTATTTGTATCTTTGTAATATTAACACTAGATTTGCGGACATCGATCGGCTCATTTTTATGGGTACATTGAAATATAAATTTTTTGTAGTATCATTAGTTCGGTTTACTTCAAATTAATAGATTCCTATTAGCAGAGATTTATTTAGTACACTTTTCGTATATAAATTCTATTTTGTATTTACGATTTCCACACGCATGATTGTTGAATTTAAGCACGAAATCTGAACTGAGTCAAACTGACGGCTTCCGTAAATCTAGTGTTAACCCTCTATAGGCCGAATTTTGTCTGCTTAATGGAGAAAAAATTACGATTACAGTTTTTCACTTTGATTTGAAAATGTTTTAGCTAGTAATTACCGTAGATGGATCGTGGTGTCACTACAGTAATACAGTAATCAAATTTATGTCTATTATTAATTCAAATCTTGTGTGCTTATTGGAGAAAAAATTACAATTGTTTACAGTTTTTCACTTTGATTTGAAAATGTTTTAACTAGTAATTACTGTAGATGGATCGTGGTGTCAGTACAATAATACAGTAATCAAATTTATGTCTATTATTAATTCAAATTTTGTTTGTTAGAAAAAATTACGATTACAGTTTTTCACTTTGATTTGAAAATGTTTTAGCTAATAATTACCGTAGATGGATCGTGGTGTCACTACAGTAATACAGTAATAAAATTTATGTCTATTATTAATTCAAATTTTGTTTGTTAGAAAAAATTACGATTACAGTTTTTCACTTTGATTTGAAAATGTTTTAATTAATAATTACTGTAGACGGATCGTGATGTCGCTACAGTAATAGAGTAATCAAATTTAATAGTGCAGTGATAACTAAAGAAAATTAATTTTTTAAAATATAGACACCTCAGTTTCCAACTTTTAAGTCGCACGGTCCCATAGAGGGTTAAATGGGAAAATTGTTGCGCAAAGATCATGCGAATTACTTTCTACAACCCCTTGTGCGACTGCGTTTTCTCGATCTTCTCGCTCGATCCTTTGTTCTCTTCTTTGACCTCTTCCGTGGGGTTGACGATGCTTTTGAAGTACTCGCAGGATACCTTTTACGAGTGTTACGAATAATCACATTTTTATATAAAAATGTTTACACAGCTTGTATCAGACAATTCCATAAGTAATGTTATTTGTTGGCGTTAACTCTCAACGCAAAAGGTACTAACTATTGCTTTCTATGCTTTTCCATCTCTCGAGTAATTTTTGAATCGCTTCTTTAAACAATTTTAGAGGTTTTGAATTAATAAACTTGTCGTATATTTATCTTTAAGTATTCTCTATCGTACAATTTTTTATCGGTTGTAAAATGTTCTGTTTACCAAAGTAAGCGGTGATTAACCGTTAAAAAAGAAATTTTGTAGATGAATGTTTAAAGCAAGAGTTGAGTTACTTTTTTAATTAAAAAAATCCAAATATATTTGAAGAAGGAATCCAAAGATTACCGGAGAATTGAGAAAAAATTATAGAAAGAAACATTAAATATATTTATGATCAAAAATAAATGTAACTATTAATATTTTGCATCGATAGTTAGCATCAAGAAGCTAAATTACTTATGAAACGATCTAATATCATTTTTTTAAGCACCTCGAGAGAGATTGGTTTGCTGGACACACTAGATCGCGACATCTTTTTGTCATTTTTCGTTATTCACTGGTGAATTTTTACTTGGCCTGGTAGATACTCAAAAGAAACGTGTAGCTTAATTATTTGAAATAAAATATATATTATTATCGGTATTTGCGTCAAAGATTTGATTTCAAACGATTACTTGCTTCTGCCAATTTTTTTTAACCTCCCGATTTCACGGAGGAGAAATGGATCTCAACATTTTCTTCTTTTTTTACTGTATCGTACATTTTCTTGAAACCATTCGTTCATTTTAGTAATTAATACCATTCATCGTGGACGCTAATTTTTCATTATAATTTATCATTTTTTATTACTTTTTTTTTTTTTTTTTTTAAAATATTAATTCCATGTAACCAATTAATTTGTCGCGTTGCTCTGACAGGTGATTTTGTCGAGAGTATTTTCGAGCGTTTCGAGTTCAATTATCGCGAAAGCGAGTTCAATCATATCTCAATCACGCGTTACATTTGTGTGATCCGTCGGTACGGTTATCTTGACGTTTCAACATTAATTAATCTAGTATCGAACGTTAGAACATATTCCATTACAATAAATATGAACGGTTAAAAAATTGATACAATCGATGCAATCAATTCTTATAATTCCACGCGATATTACTTTTCACAATAATAATACAGTGTCATATCAGCATCAAACATTTGTTTCACAATTCCAAATTCAATCTCTCATGTTTCCACATTTCTACATTGCAAGCTAACTAAGTTACTTAAGCGATCCTATTCTTATCTTATAGAAAATCAATTTTTATCTTACAGAAAATCACTTTTTGCCTCTGTACAATCGAACACAGATAAAAATATATCAGAAAAGTGCAGTTGTTCCCAAAAGTTGCAAGAAAGCAACAAACACCAGAAACGATCGAAAGAAGAGGGACAGAGAAGCGGACAAGTTTCTTCAAACCAAAGACCTGTGCGCCAAAAGAAAAAAAGAAAAAAAAGAAGAAAAAGGAACACCATTTTATCGCGACATTAATCGTGGCCATGAAAACGTCACCAGCAGTGTCGTAAAATCGAATTAAAACCCACTTTGTGACCTATCACGACAAAATCAAAGCGGAAGCGACTAAGTACCCACAGCGGGTCGAATTAATTAACCAGGAGGTCGAGCGGTAATCGCTTGCGAATAAAGATGATCGTAAAAGAGGAGTCGCAAATTTTCGAGTACTCGGGGCCGTTTTATTTTTTTCGGTTGATAGCGATCTCGATCTCGAAGGTGTCGCGGGCCGTCGTAAAGGCGAATTACGATCCATCTTGGATCGGGCCGCGGCTAAGATGGAGGAAAGGAGGAAGCACGGCGAACCGGAGGTGGAACGGTGCGTCGATCGACGTGTGTGCAAAACGGCAGCAGGAATATCGACGCCAGACTGGCGGCCGTTAGTTGTGGCCTTGCCATCGGCAATTTATTCATGAACCGGAATATCTCACTGACCGTTCGTTCGGCAACCATTCGTTCCGGAGCACCTCGAGCGAGCTTCTTCTTTCCGAGAGTGAGTGCGTTCGTTGCTTTTCCGATTGCTCGACAGGACGATGCACGCGCACACGCGTGACGAAAGATAAGTTCGATCGGTGAATTAACTCTGATCTTAACTCTGTTGCGGTCTTATTCGTTACGATCATGCATTCGGTTCCGTGAAAAGGTTTTTTCGCTCTTTAGGGAAGCAAATGTTTAGCAGCGAATTAAAATGAGAAGTGTAACATACGTGTATGTATATTAAGTGACAATTTGTTTATACTTGTTGCGATGTTAGGTAATTTTTTGAGAAAGGTGAAGCATGATTCGTTCGAAGAAAACTTAGGGATCTGTAACTTATTTAATCCTTAGGTCGATAACCGTAATCGACGACGCTGTTTTATATTTCACGTAGTTTATTTTATGATCCAATTTTAGTGGTTTCTTGGTAATAAAATTGTAAACTTGAAGCAAACGTGGATACGAAGTGTTCTAAGTAAGGATCAACTGGTTGGATGTTAAGATAAAATATTTTAAGCGAGAATACGCAAAAGGGTATCTTGTTGTCCGGTTATTGACACGAGTTCACCCTCTATAGCGCTAAGTGACTATTAAATTTTATTAGTGTGCTATTGTACCACTAACGGACAGTCTGTCTATAGCAATTATTGGTTTAAAAAATTGCAAATGAAAGTTAGGAACTGTAGCCAATTATTTTTTTTCCTTTTTGTAATAAGCGAATAAAATTGCTGTTATAGAGGATTAGGAAGCTAAGGGTAATAAAAGCGTAGATTTTATCTTTACTGTTAGATTATCCTATTAAGAAATTAGCCAGTAACGTGATTTAGATCTTTGATGAAACTACGAATATTACATAGTAAGATTTTAGATCTCATCTTCCAAAAGTTATACTTTAAACGTAACGAAGATATTGATTGCTTTTCTTAACCCCTTGGCTTACCATTTCTTCAATCTTCATGCATATTAGCAATAGTTATTCACGTCTTTGACACTCCGTCAAACGCAAAGTATTGAAATATTTCGTCTATTTTGTATTTGCTAATTTTCAATCTTGTAAATTTAAATTACAGATAAAGTTAAAATTGAACTTTATCATAAATATTGTGTCTTTTTATTGTATTTTAACAAGAATCGGCGCCACGAGTGTGACTCGTGGTTATAGGGCAAAGGGTTAATTCAATTTTCTGTATTTAAATCAACCTTAAAAATTTAGAGATATTAGAACGTAGTCTTTCAAGCACAATACTATAAACAATTACCTTTCAAAAATCTTAAATCATTTCAACCCCGCTCTATCAATTGAAATATAAAATCGAAATAAATCGACTAAATCTAAACACCAGGATTATTCCAAACTATTATCTCCAGTGGCTCAGACTACGCTCTCTTCGACAACCGTAATTCCTTTAACAAACAATACCAGACTACGTAACAGACCACAAAACAAGGAACGTAATATGACAACTTAAAACGAACAGACGAGCATTAAGTGCCAAAAGAAAAATCTTCATACACGTCCCGATACTATTATTAGTTATCCGAACGACTCGCAGAGGAATTCAGCTATGTTGCAGAAACCCGTGCAAAACGAGACGTTCCAGGCGTCGACGTTTAAATTTAAACCCATTTTAACCGCTCCCTAACAATTCCTCCAGGACGTTTCGTCGCAACACGCGTCTTTCGACAAACGGTACACGAGCAAACACGCGCTCACGCATACAATGAACATGCTTTATCGCGAGCATTGTTATGGAGTGTTAATAATTAAGAGCCTGGCGAGCTTTACGCTAAAACCATTACCGTTTATTTTTAAGCGTCGCGAAACGAGCCTTCAATGCGTTCACGAGCGCCATAATGGATCCGCGTGAAAGGATAATTCTTCGTGCAGTTTATTGGGCGAACTGTAACGAGCGGAGGACTTGTAGCGCACGCTTTATAACGTATTGTGAAAACCGTCTTTGCGTTCCTTCGACAACTAGAAACGGAACTTTGAGCCACGAGCCGGCCGGTTTTCAGGATGATAATTACGGTGTTAAAAGGTAACTTCTGCAGTTTCCGACGTGGCGGACAATGGAGGCGAGGAAAAGGATCCTCCCATTTCGTGTTTTATCGAATAACAAATTGCAAAGGGATCCTAATAATAAAACCTCGGCGAAGTCGAAAGTAAATTACAGACGGTTGATTACGCGGACGAACCGAGAGAAAATTTATAGGAACGAATGGCGGGAAGAGCTGTTATTTCGTATTGTAAGAACGGGGTACAATGTTCAGGGAGAATATTATAATAAACACGTAGTGGGAATGACGGTGGTTCGTTGCGTGTCTTGTTAGGGCCGTTTAATTCTGTTCCGGCACCGGAAAACGCTTCGTGTTTTTCTTTTCTCACGGAGGAAGGCTGAAGTGAAAGGATTATAGATTTAATTACGATATTTAATAATGAATCTTCTTACGATATGAATTTCATGCGCGCGATAAAAGGATAGAGATAAGTAGCTTAGCGTTGTAGTTATAGGAAATTGTTGTTTATTAGGGAGTTAAATTATACTGTAGCAATTAGTAGCTTAAAGGTTAAAGGTTCTTTTCGAAGTAACTGTATTGCTCATCGGGATGTTTGGTGCTTCGTAAACTGTGTAAAATATTATATGAAATATGGAAGGTTCCTTTCAAATTTTTTTTTTTTTTTTAATTCAAAGAAATATGTATTTCTATGTTTTTGTAATAGAATACCTTCTCTTATTGTTCAACTCTAACGTTATTATTATGGTTAGATTTTAGTGTAATTTTTTCTCGCATATTTGAAACGATCGATTGTTTAAAAATGTTTCAGCAACAGAATAAATTGTTCGAATAGATTCTAATTGTTCGTTAACGATCCTAACAATTACACAGTCGAGTTTTCCTTTAACCGAGCTTCAGTTTCTCTCATTCTTTTATTGAGTCATACATATGCAAAAGATGACTTCGTTATATGTCTGTTCTTAATTTACATAATTGGAGGTACGTGCCTTTTTTTTTTTTTTGCTTTCGAAGTGAACAGAGTCTGTCCAACAACGCGACAAACGGAGGATAATCGATGCTATATTCGTTCGGGACGGTTTTCTCAGTAAATGTAATTTCGGTGCACCTGAAGGAATCTGCAAGTCAAAGGCAGAAGGTCTATTTTCATCGCCGTCCCTCCTTCGCCATCGAGAATTCACTCTGGTTTCGAGGATTTTTTTCGACGAGGACGTGGATAAAATTCAGTAACGTACTTAAGAAAAATTTTCGGAACCAAGGAATAAAAATAATTACAATTAAGAAAAGTCTGCGAAACGAAGGAGTGAAAGTGATTACAGTTAAAAGAAAAATTGCGAGACGAAGGAATAAAAAGGATTACAATTAAGAAAAAATTTTCGAAACGAAGGAGTAAGTTAAAATCACGACAAAGATTTTTTATTTTAATCACGAGAATATGAATACATTATCAAATGATTGAAACTAAATTTAAATCGTTCAAAGGTGGATAACATTTAGAGAAAAAGTATTTGAAATACTATTATAAAATACTAAATGAAACAATATTCTAGACAGGAAGTTGACAGCCAAAGTTCAATAACTTGAAACATCAAATGAAGCATCTTAATTTTTAAGCGTGTACTTCAAATATAATATTTCTCGACAACGAAACTGTGGACGAATGAAGAAACGGTGTAACGCAAGAAACTATATAATTTAACACCGTAAATTTATTTCTTTGCAAATCTTCATCGCAAGACCAAACAGTCTTTCAATTAGAACTAACAATAGAATTGGTATAAATATGTCGAAAGTGTATCAGGAAGAACATGAATAAATTAAAAGTGAATAGAATATTTCAAAATTAAGTCGCACTATCGTCAAAGTCGTTAAAATAAAATGTTATTTTAGAAACTTAACGAAACCAATAAACTGTTTGCAGGGTTTAAAATAAAATAGACTATCTACTATTTAAAATATATATTTTAGCAAGCTTTGAACTAACAATGTTAATCCTCTATTGTCCAAATTTTGTCTGTTTGTTGGAGAAAAAATTACGATTACAGTTTTTCAGTTTGATTTGAAAATGTTTTAACTAGTAATTACTGTAGATGAATCGTGGTGTCGCTGCAGTAATACAGTAATCAAATTTATGTCTATTATTAATTCAAATCTTGTGTGCTTATTGAAGAAAAAATTACGATTGATTACAGTTTTTCACTTTGATTTGAAAACTTTAAAAATAATAATTGCTATAGATGGATCGCGGTATAATTACAGTAATATAGTGATAAAATTTAATAGTACAGTGATAACTAAAGAAAATTAATTTTTTAAAATATAGATAAATCAGTTTGTAACTTTTAAGTCACACGGTTCCATAGAGGGTTAATTTCAAATCGTGTTCTTCGATCACGTGTAAACATTTTTTTAAACACGCCTCGTTGTATTTTCCGTGTTTCGATTCATATCACAACAAGGAAAGGAAACATCCAGTACAGATGTAAAAGGATATTCCCTTACGGTAAAATTTCTGGGCTGCTATTACACGTGAATACACCCCCTTGAATACGCCACTGATAAAATTCCAGGAATTCCTTTTGCCAGAAGCAGACTAGACGAGACTAGCAATAAGATTGATTCGCACTACCAAGATTCCAGCGTCTGGTTTTACCTTGCGTGCCAGCCAAGCAGCCCGGAATTAAAGTTTATCTTCCACTCTCTTTCATCACTGTACACGAGCTTGTTGCTCGAAATTACAGTAACAAGTGTTCTAGTTCCAGCGAAGTTGAAATTTCAAGAAAGTCTGCTCCAGGAAGCAATTTTTATACCCGTTCAAAAGACATTTCACGTTTCTTGAATATGAAAACTTTTATCAACTGCATAACATTGATACGAAACGTTGAATATCAAATTTGTACGCAAATAGTAACAATAATATCTTATTTACATCGAATATTAACACATCTTGCGCGGGCACTTTGCCGCCAAAGTCTTTCCGAATTCATAGGAATTCATTCTTGCAACGCACCTTTTGTATTTTTGCAACGCATGTCTATCTGATCTTACCGTAAAAACATCACAAAAACCCATCGGTAAGAATAATCCATCAATAATCCGTGAAAAACGACTGTAGTCGCTTCTCGCTCAAGATGCGAAATCCGCGCAAAACGACTTTAGTCGCTTCCCGCACAAGATGTGTTAATACAGAATTGATAATATTAAAGTTTACTCGACTAACACTAAACCTACCGACGATTAAACTACACCTGCTCGTATCAAAGAAATTACAATAATAGATACTTGGAAAAATACATAACGCTGGAGAAACAAATCTTTAACCATATATTTTACAGAAAATCACAAAAATATATTCAAAAGTGCACCGTTAATAATTTATAAAATTTGGATAAGAAATTACGAAACGGTTATTTGACCGCTTCGGTAGGTTTAGTGTTAAGAAAAGAAAAAAGTAATATGAAATTAGCTACCATTGGCAAATCAACGAAGCTGTTCCTCAGAAGTATACTTCGGATGGAAATTAATATTATAAATCCTCGTGCATTTATCTTAGCGCATATTTATATAATATATACATACATACATCAGTCCCTTTTTTTTCAACTTAGATATAAATCAAATTTACCGATGAACCGATCCTTCGAAACAAAGTGGCTCGTTATTCCTCAACTTACCCTTCTGTACTCTCATCTTGATAGAAATTTTTTTCCCTCGGATAGAACAACCGGAATAAGTCATAGAATCGTAGTACGGGCGAGACTGGCTCGTTCGCGTGAAGGGTTAAATTGAGGAAAAAAAAAAGAAGAAGACGTCCACTCGAAAACGCAGAGACCACTCGTGCCTAAAAGCACTTGGATCGGTATGTGGATCAATTATACGAAAGAAACGTGGCACGAATTAATGCGAGCCAAGGCGTAGCGTGTAAGAAAGGAAAGAGTAGGTTTCGAAGTGGAACCATTCGGTTCCTTTTTGCGTTGTCCTTTCGTACTTAATTCACCTCCGATCCGCGACACGCGGCGCGAAATGTTCATCGTCGTCGCCATGTTTGTTTTAACGAGTCATCGGGATGAAACGATTCCATGAAATAATTCCGTGAAATAATTCCATCGACTAACGATCCCTGACATCGTTCGACTTGTGTCTCACGTGTATCCAACTTTCAATTTAACTCGCGGAAGTGCTCGTGTCTCGCGTTGTATATTTCTCTGCGCTCCCTTTTCCCTCTTCTTAGCGTGTCTCTTTCTTTTATTTTTCTTTTTTTTTCCGTTTTTTTCCTTTCTTTCTTTTCTCTCTTACGGTAAAATTAACCTCTTGTCTGGGGTTTCTCGATCTCTGCGCAAAACGAACAGCGAGAGAACCGCTTGCTCTTCGTCATCGGCCGTGCAACCGTATTTCCGTTCCGTACTCGCTTTCGTTGTGCCTCTCCTCTTCGGTTTTCCTTCTCGGTCTTTTTCCGCTCAGCCTGTCACCGATGCTTCTGCCCTTCGTTCCCGTTTAAGAGGCCATGTTTTATGAATGGACGTTCGAGGGAGACACGAAGATCGAGCGGCTTCGCGGATCTATTCCGCGGCGCGATGCGAACGTAAAAAACCGTCGAGCGTGGACTTTAAAAGGAAACAAGCTGAAATTGTTGAGTACCGTGTAATTCGTTTCTGTTCGCGTCTTTGCGCTCCTCATCTTCCCTTTGACGTCTCTCTGATCGGCTCGGTTTATTGGAACAGCGTTAAAATTGTGTACAAATGTTCCTGTTTTTTGGTACCGTGGATATCGATAAGTTCTTGTACTATGAGTGTTGTTATTGGAAGGAATTGCTCAATGTAATTGCTTACAATTGGCGGTGTTTATCCTTTTCCTGTAGTGTCACCGTTTTTATTCGGAGACTAATTTATGTAATTACTAGTGGAAGAATATGAAAGTTGATTTCCTCAGAATTATAGGCAATCGGTGTGTATATTTGAGTACTTAAGTATAATTGTTAAAAGCAAGTGGTAAAAATAGTACTTGATGAAAAAAGGGAATGTATAGTCGGGTACTGTAAATTTTTAAGTAGTTTATATCTTTGTTCTTTGAATGAAAAGTTTGACAGAATCTTTTTCTGCCTTTCGTTTTGGCGTATTTGTGGTGATTTAAATTTTAATATTCTTCTAATCTTCGATTTTCTAATTGTCGAGAAATTTTAAGATCAAAGAGGAATGGAAATAAATTTTAATATTCTTCTAATCTTCAATTTTCTGATTGTCGAGAAATTTTAAGATCAAAGAGGAATGGAAATAAATTTTAATATTCTTCTAATCTTCAATTTTCTAATTGTCAACAAATTTTATTTTCATTCCTCTTTGAATCATCATTTAATTCGTGAAATAAGTTTGATAATTCATCCACGTTACACTCCACTTACGTATTTCTTAAAGATTGCCTATCTCTATTAACACGACCCTAATATCGCTATTAAACTCATTTGATAAATTAAAAACTAATTTTGTTAACTCACCTTATATCATTACTACACTATAAATTTTTATGCATCTATAAAAAAATTAAAAAATTGTATAGAACACACCCAATATGGAAATATTACATCTCACAGATAAAATAATTTTCCACGGAAGTTCAACTTTTTCTTCTACATTCCC
Organism: Ctenoplectra terminalis; assembly: GCA_019453375.1. Taxonomy (NCBI): domain Eukaryota; kingdom Metazoa; phylum Arthropoda; class Insecta; order Hymenoptera; family Apidae; genus Ctenoplectra; species Ctenoplectra terminalis. Next base: position 19,972 of record SMSQ01018393.1, read on the forward strand.
AAAAATAATAATTTGCATAACTCCGCGCTCTAATTGAAAACCTTGGTGCAAGATCCGAGCAAATCCGCTTCCCACCAAAATTGTACTTAGCGAAACTTTTATATACTTTTATTTTATTCAATTTTCCCCTGTTTTTGCACCAACCTCTTCAACTGTTACATACGAATACGCCTTCACAGACCCAATGAGTCTCAATAGATAAATAAAATACGTTAAACGTCACGATCGGTCGATCAAGCACAGATTCTCGTCACGACGAACCGTCACTGTTCAACAGCTTCTTCTCTCATCTTTTTTTTTCCTCTTCTTCAGCGTCCCTTCCTTGCACCCTCCGCGTAAACGAGCTCCCTTTGGCTAAACGTTTCTTGGTGGTCACGGAAGACAAGCGTGTCGGGAAGACGTTCGTTCTCTTTTCTCTTGTCAGGGCTACCCTTTTCATCTCGTTCTATCCGACGTTCGCTCCTTTCTACTCGTTTGGCTCATTCGAGCGAGCATGTTTTATGGATAGCCTTCTAGAGCTTTCGCGGCGCCAGCTCTTCCGTGGATACATCGGCTAGCCGCTGTATCTGCCGCTATTACGAGCCAGCCAGGAACGTAAACGTAAATGAGATATTGGAATTAGTAGCGAGCCCCTCCTTCTCCTCCGACCGGTGGAATTCATCGGTGAATTATTCCGGAAGTCGTTGGCTCGCCGATGCGGATAATACCGTTCTCTATCGGTGATAAAATGTAGGCCGTAGAAAGTCAGTAGGAAGTGGCTACGTATCGATCCGAGCAGATTCTGTAATTAATTTATCTTTTGTCTTGGTTACGTAAATCAGCCGGCTTGGAACGATTGTTTGCTAATGGGAAAGGGGATATATGGAAAAAGGGGGAGATTTGTGATACGCGGTTGATCGTAGATGTTGGCCGGATAGAAAGGAACGGGTGCGCGGAGAGTTCAATGAGTTTCGGGTTTCTTGGTGTGAGATTTGTTAGGATTTATTAGGATTTTTTTAGGATTTATTAGGATTTGTTGAATGTAATCAATATTTCACGATATCACTACTTGAATCTGGCGCGAAAATTGACAATAGTTCTCTCCATCTATGAACTACACAAAAAAAAAAAAAGAGCAGCGGGGTATGAAGTAAGCCAAGAGAGGCTCACTCGCGTGTACAAGTCAGAAATTAATTATTAGTCAGAAATCAAGCATTAGCAATCTGTTTTATTATAAATAAATCTTGATAATACCATTGTTTATTTTGATATAAAATAAGTCTGATAGCTGTTGTGAATTTCAGTTATGATATATTTATGTGCATTTAACCTTTTTTTTATTAAATATTCTGTGCAACAAACAAAGTGTACATCTTGCTCATCTGAACCCAATTTATGCTAAACAAACAAATAAATGAATTTATATCCTTGAAATATCAACAGGATTTTTTAGGATTGTATTTCTATGACGTACCTTGTATCATTAACACCAGATTTACGGAACCCGTCAATTTGACGCAGTTCAGATTTCGTGCTTGAGTTTAGCAATCGAAAATGTAAACTCAAAATGAAAATTATATAGAAAAATGTACTAAATAAATCTCTGCTTCTAGAAATCTATTAATTCGAAGCAAACCGAACTAATGATATCACAAAAAATTTGTATTTCGATCTAACCATCAAAATGATCCAATCAACGCCCGTAAACCTAGTGTTAATTGCATTTTATTTGCAAGAAATAAATTGTACAACACTGATTAACGTTATCCAGGGTGTTCGATGTTTTATAATGTAACAAAAAGTTGTGATTATCTATTAATCAGAAACTGAACCTGTGGAAAAATAGAGGATCCTTGCGATCCTTGTTTGAACTTTGGTATTGAATAAATAAGGAAGAATATGTGCAGAGTGTTCGTGAATTTTTGAGTTCCTTGATGAAGAAGTTGGCCGGATACCTTGGAGCTGAAATGTAATATGGGAATAGGGGAATACACACGCAGGACTCGTAAAGGATAATAGTGACGCCTAAATTCGGATAGATCATCATTATTGACGTCCTTATTATTCTTTTTATACCCATTCGGGTGCCGCAAGTGATTCCTCTTTTCTCCGTAACATTTCAGCTTGTAAATAGCCAGTTAATTTCTCATCTCTCCATTGTACCTACACAAATTAAAAAATTACTCCGATTTTAAAATTTGCTAAATAATAGAAAGAAAGAAATATCGCAGGTATCGCACTATCTATTACATTTTTATTTTATTTTTAATTTTTGACACGTAACCGCAAAGACGTTTAACATTTTATAAATCGTTAAAGCTCCTTTTAACTATCTTTAACACTATAACTACCGACGATTAAAGTATACTTATTCCTACCGATGAAATCAAAGTGGAAAGTATATAAAATAATATGTAATGCAATTCGGACAACAGTTTATCTATATTTTTAATGCAAAATCGCGGAAAATCTGCCCGAAGGCACCGTAGTTAATTTATAAAAATTCTGTAAAAAATTACGAATGGGTAATTTTGACCACTTTGGTAGTTCTAGCGTTAACCATTGCATCGTTCGCTATTAGAACCTTATCATATTTAAATACATGCAACAAATTTCTATAGTATGACGCGTATATCTCCAGACGGTTAAGAGACCTCTAATGGTACACAGGAATGTGAGTCAAGTTAACTTCAAACGAGTGTCGTAATTGAAAGGTCTCGAATAAAATTGAGGTATACCATTTTCGGTAAAAGCTATGCTCATTGCTGATACGTTAGCCACGGCGAAGTGCTCGTTTCGTAGGAACGGTACACGGAATTCGTCGGTACCGGTGAAAATTGCTCGTCTGACTCATGTCTCGTGATGTAACCTTCGCTCTTATCGTACTTCAAACAGGTGTGACGGGATTTAAAAAGATTCATGGACTCTTGGTTCGGTGGCGCAAAAGTTTGTTCAAAAACGTACAGAATGAAAGGAGCACGGTGAAAAATGGCATATCAGTTTTTTTTATATCAAGACACTTCACGATAGAAAGTACTTTGGATCTCAATAGTGTTTTAAATTTCACTTTACACGTAACGCATGAAAGAGAAAGAATTTATTCTAGTCTAGAAAGTATTTGCACTTTTCAATCAATTCGTTGCATCGAATTTTCAAAGGGTTGTAATTATTCAGGACTTCGAATTAGGCTGAAATCAATTTTAGTCTTCTTTTTCCAAGTGTATTTCACAATCATTTTACGTCTTTTTGTTTTTAAAGTATACACTTTTAATATTTTACAAATACAAAAAAGAATATGTGTAAGGAAGGTAAAAATGTAACAAAACTAAATTATTTGTTCGCACTTACTCAGAGTTTGTTTATTCGCATTTATTTATTCAGAGTATCCATTCTTTTCATCGCGTTATTTTATAACTTTTCAACTCCCTTAACACTAGAACTACCGACGATTAAAGCATACTTATTTCTAC
>SMSQ01018394.1:6564-19475 GCA_019453375.1 Ctenoplectra terminalis
AATAATTGTATTAATTTCAAGCAATATCAGTAAACAAAAATTATTTAATTTTCTTGGCAATTATTTTTTTTAATTATTAATTTTATTAATACAATGGAATCATTAGAAAGTACATTTTTTCAATCATTTAAAAGAACTCATTCACTTTTAATTTCCTTCGTAAATTTCCTAAGGTATTTATATTTATTCTGTGTCGCGAAAATAAAATTTTTCTTCTAACAGGAAACCATTAAAAATTTTATCCAACTGAACATAAATCATGTTTCATACAATTATCAGATGATAAAAAGTTAAATATTTTTTGATATATAAATTTTTAATGAACATGCACGTAAGCACTAGCGTCTAAATTACATAAAATGTATGATACGAAAGCTTAGTCCTCGTAACTCCTAGCATATTTACCTTCACGGTTTAATACCTTTTCACTAAAAGCATCCAGTGGATCCCTTGTAATCCTGCTACTTGGAAACGAAAAGGAGAGCTGACACAACGTGTTATTATGAACAGCTTGTAATGTAGTTTGTACAAAATTAATAACTAAATTAACCTTAAGTCAAGAAATGCTTCCAAGAGACATTACCCAGCTAATACACACCGATTTCACAAAATTTTGCACACAACTAGGGAAACCGAAAATATTAGGCAAATATTTTTGTTTAGCTGCTGATATTCATGCTTAGGAAATTAAATCTCCCCTCCAACGTTGCGGTTGAAAAACTATCAATTGGAATAACTCAAAAACGAATCGGGATAATGAAAAACATTAAATACGAATATTGTCTGACTTTTCAACAGAAATGACCTGATATGCACTAAATTTGGGCAAGATCATAAATATCGTCGCCATCGCTAGAAATATCATGTTGTTGTAAATATTTTTTAATAAAAATTCCTAAGTACAATCTACAAAATAAATATCACAAGTACCTACATGTTTTTTCAATTTTTTTAAAATTATTAAAATTATTAAAATTATTAAAATTATTTAAAAATTGTTATAAAGCAACAAGTAAGCCGATTCTATTTCAGCGCGAATATAGCATTTCATTTGATTTCTTACAGCTTGACTAATGAATTTGTTATTTTCTATGTTATTTTTGTTCTTCCAATGATATTGCGATTCTGGGAATTAAAAAGTCACGGCTTTTCTAAGTCATAGGGTTTCAAACACGTATTATTAAAAATATTCGGAAATTGATTTAGTACCTTTTCTCGCTATATTCCGATTTAGGCAATATTCAGTAACCCGTCATATGCCCCTTGTTTCTATATTATAATCTTAGGGATATAGTTGACATTGGTTTAGCATATTAAAACAGGGTAAGTACAACATAATATTACCTAACACGTAACATCGCCACTAGTAGGGTAGACTGCGGCAAATCAGATCATTTTCTGTTTAATAGCAAAGAGAACACATTTTATATCAACATTTTATATCATAGCTGATTTCTGTTTGATATAAAAAGTAATAGTCAGAATTTAGAAAGTTAAGTTTTTAAATTCGTTATAAATTCGTAACTAATACTCATTTGGTTATAAATTCGCAATTAATACCCATTTGGTTTGAACTTTAACAATAAAACATTTTTTTAAACTTAAAAATCTTCTGACTGTGTTACGTCCTCGACGATTTCGAGGAGATCCCTCTGAGCGGCTAAAGGGAGATTCATGGGTTCTTGCTCTATTAAAGTGCTAAAGCACACCTTGACTAAACTTACTACAGGAACGTTAGGAGCGGTAAATTGGAATTTGGTAACGAATGCAGTTTAGGGATAATATATGTATATACAATGTATATATATGTCCCATGACTCTCTGCTCTTATAAATATAGTCAAAACTATATTTATAATTTTACTAATTACAATTGTAACGCCTAAATATTTAAAAGAAGCGAGGAACCGGAAGTTAAGCATCACGGTGTATGTGCTCTCGTCCGTGGTTCTTACGATACTCGATTTGTCAACACATTTTCCCATGACATCAGTTCCGGCAACCCACTCGACAATGCTCGACTATAAGGGCTCGTGTACATCGCCATTCCTGCACGACCGCTAAGTTCAGATCGAACTGAAGATCTATCCACAGTGTCGCAACAATATATATAATATAATATAATATACAGGGTGTCCCAAAAGGTCTGTAAGTCCCTTCAACGTATGATTCCTGAGATGATTTCAAGCAAATTTTTCCTTTCCGAAAATGTCAATTTTAACCCCGTTAACGAGTTAGTTATTAACGAAAAACACTAACCAATCGCAAAGCGAGTAAGATGGCTGGCCGCCAGCAGGAGCGTTGATTCCGCGCCGTGATTATGTTTCGATGAACAAGTCAGGATGTATCGAAGCAACTGTGAACGCATGTTCAAATTCAGTTTATTTGTTCTACGCGAATAATAATTTATTTATTTATTTGAGATAACTTTTATTCAATACTCGTCAACAGTTGCTTCGATACATTCTGACTTGCTCGCCAAAGCATAAGCGCGGTACAAAGTCAACGCTCCCGCTAGCAATCGTTCGAGCTTTACCCGCTTTGTGATTGGTCAGTGTTTTTCGTTGATAACTCGTTAACAAAGCTGATCTTGACATTTTCGCAAACGAAAAAGTTGCTTGAAATCATCTCAGGAACCATTCCTTAAAGGGATTTACAGACCTTATGGATTACCCTGTATACAGGGTGAGTCTGTTAATCCTTTGCGGACTAGCGCCGCATACATGTGTTCTACGGAAACCATCAATTTGGCCGAGGAACCCAAATATGCGTTCGGCGAAAACAATTGATAAGGCCGAAAGACGCATATATGTATCCTAAACAAACGCGTTGCTATGGCCGAAAAACGCATATATGCGTTCGCCAAAAATAACTTTGTACATGTACTATCTACATATGTGTCTATAATTTGACATCTTCGAGCGCTATGAATGAAAATCGCTTAAAGAAACATTTCTACTGAAACGTGCGCTCGTCATTTTAAGTGACTATCGCGGTAGCGGCTCGGCCCCACGGTACGGTTTACTCAAAATCACGCCGTCCGCAAAGGGTTAACGTGACAACCTCAAATAACTTTTGAGGTATTCGTTTTACGAAAAAATGTTTTATACAAGAGTTGCATGGTAACTTGGGGGACATACGGTGGTCTTATCTATTTTGTATTTCCTAATTTGTTTATTAAGATATTAGGGGACACCCTGTATGTTTCGTTAGCTTCGCAACGCTAATATGTAAACATACCGTTACAAACAAAGTTTTGGGTTTCGGGTTTCGATTCCCCTTCTCGCTTCGCGTGGCCTGATCTCGAGTCGTGAACTTCTCTGTTGGTTGAACACGAAGACAACCGGGTCGCGTTGCGGAAGGTTCAATTACCGTTGAGGAACTCGGGGTGGTCTCGCACAGTGCGAAGCCACTCCCGGGTTACTACCGTTTATGGACTTTAACTTGTAGAACTACGCGCGTCCGGAGATACACCTCGCGATTCCTGTTGGACCGAGCGCGAGACTCACGGTATCCTACCGCGATGCGACCGTCTTCTCGACACGCACGAAACCGCCAATAGGCTAAGAACAAAGGGCCGCCCGTGGTTCTTGTCTACGAATTTTATATGAATCGCAAAGAGAGAAACCAGGTCAGGTTTTGAGGAGCTCGATTGAGTTCGTTTACAGTCATTACGAAACGCAGGTGAACTTCTGCGAGTGCGTTATCGTATCCATGTTGATACGTGACAATGGCGCAACCTGATCGCAATCCTTTGGAATCGCTGATCCGTTGGAATTGAAAAAAGCGACGTATGTCCGAACGACGGATGTAACAACTGAATTCTTATTTTGATTCGATTCACCCTGTGATCCGATTCGCCTTGGTTTATCCTAATATTTCCCGAATAAAATGTTGACATCTGTTGGTAATGAATTAAATTAACAGAATAGCAGGAACAGTAGGAACAAGATCCTAATTTTTGCATATCTTGTATTTTTTTTATTCGCAATTAACAATTTTTAGACTTAACACGTTCCGTACCACGTGGGTCGCATACGCCCCACACTGAACTTTCCGTTCCGTATATGAAGCCATTTGGAATCTTCATTGTAAAACGAAGAACTTTGTAAACCCTGTAAACTTTGTAAATTGTATACCCCTTTCTTCATAATTACAGTCTTTATATTTTTGTACAGACTGTAAAGCATACGTTAACTCTTTGACTACGACAGACTTTGGCACGCACTGGCCGTACGGTACGGTACGAATTCACTCGCGACGTCCACTGGGTACGGCGAAATTTTTCGTTAGACATGCATTTCTGAGCAAGTATATTAAAATATTCAAAATACTGAAAAATTTTAAAACGAGCGAAACAAGCGAAATTCGATTTGGACGCCAATAGGCGCCAACAGTACCGGGAAGTCAACATGTGTTGGACGCCAATAGGCGTCAACAGTAATCAAAGGGTTAAACGCAAAATTATTTAACACGTTGACTGCCACGCAATTTTATAAGAAAATCTCCGTCAGGACACGCGCGCTTATCGTTCGTTTCTAATTGTAGCGCAATAATAAGTACGCTTACTAAACGAAATAGGGACACGCGTTTGGTTAAAAGTCTTTCTTCAAGAACGAAGTATCTAAGAAAGCATGTGAGATTTGAAAATTATTTTTTCCTTTTCAAATATTTTTTCAGTAGTGGCGAATAGTTAAAATTTTTGCCCTAATTTTTTGCGATGTCAAAAAGAAAAATGAAATTACAGTTGTAGATGCTTGGATCGTTTACAAGACTGCAACAGAAAAAAAAAAATATAAATATCAGAAAATTTAGAGAACTGTTAGGACTGAAAAAATTCTTCTGGACAAAGCATTAGAAGGGCTTGCAAATTATGCTATTCAAATAAAAGACTCCATACGAATCGATCAAAGGCACGACAAAAGACAATAACGTTAAAAAAGACAATAACGTTATGCCCAGATTGCCCTGATCAACCCCAACTTTGCATAGACTGTTTTAAAGCATTCCATTGTAAATCATTTTTTTAATAAACTTTTATAACAATTCAATAGTCTCATATTCTATGAAATATCTTTCGAAATACCTACTGTAAGAGTCAGGCACTACCTGCGACGGGACGGCGCCAGTAGATGGGCCTCTCAAGTGGTGGTGTGAATGTATTTATGGTTGCGAGTGAGAATGATCCGGGTATGTTTGAAAAAGTGTGACCATGGACGAATCTTGGGTGGTCGAAAGAATGTTAGCGAAGAGTGGCTGGGTTATGTCAAGTGTATGTTTAGTATTGTTAAAACTTCAGTTATTATTATTATTATTATTGTTATTTAATAAAACCAAATAATTCCCACGCGCCACAGAGCTCGATTATTCTGACAGAGACTTCAGAAAGTGTCAGTGACTTCCGTATCTTCCGTTCTTCCGTGTCTTCCGTTTTCTTCCGCTTTACTTCCGTCTCACTCTCTCTCTTTTCCTCTCCCTTACACTACTAATTTACCTCGTAAGCGCTCAAATAAGCGTCACCCGAATACGGGTGACGCGGCGGTCAACGTGTTAATCAGCCTGAACGTGTTAAACAGTTCCAACCTCCTGTACATGAAATACAAATAATTTCTTTCCATATCTGGTACTAATTATACGAAAATATAAATTGTTTTTCAATATACAACAATTTGAATTTAGATAAACGAAATTAGATGCACTAAGCTTAATGTTTCTTATGTTCGATAACAGTAAATCGCGTGAAAAGTGTGTTTGTATTAAATTGGAAGAAAAAACTAACATTATATACCTAAATAAACTGAAGTGGGTATTATAACATATTAAACAGTTATCAGTTTTAATTACTGGATTTTAGTATAAATAACTTGAAAATTACTAATTAGATGTTTTAACTAATAATTAAAGTGATGTGGGATATGGTGGTCTGTGCAGGCGAGCGCGCGTGTTTTGTTACGCGACGATCGGGGTGGATACTTTTCGAAATCGTGAGAACCAGGACGAACCCTTGAGAACATTCGCAACGGGGCACGTGGCGGATGCTCCAGAGAATTCGCGAAGCGTCCAGAAAGTAACAAAAGACAATATGGGACGCGTATAAATAGAGCGCCTCTCGTCGACTCGGGATTGTGTGAAAACCTATCGCATGCTATGCGTTGAGTCGTCCTGCCGATGTGTCGTTGCGTCGTTGTGAGTTATTAATAATAAACGTTACATATTTCTTTTAAAGACTGCTGTCCTTATTTTCTTCAATCCCACAGTGATATACATATTAACTCTTCGTGGACGAGTGTCGGCAAATAACCGCCCAAGTCTGTGAAATTATCTTTCTAAGCGATAAGATGCGCAAGGTATGCTATACTAAACATTACTATCCTTCCTTTCTAAGAAAATGAAGGATTTTCAGCAGCGAAGTTTTTGTCGAATTATCGAATGTGCAACATAGCTCCGTCCGCATAGGGTTAAACATAGAAAAAGTTTTATATATTAGATTTCTTTTGTACTATTTTAAATTTTCTACAAAGTATAGGTAAGTCCAAGATAGTTGGACCACTTTTTGGAAAGAAGCCATTGCATTGTTGATTTTTTACATTTTTGTTGCTTTGGGTAAGTTAAAGCAGTTCATAAGTAATTTATAATGTACAGTACTGGAAATGTATTCGGACAAATGATGTTTCTGAATATACTTAAATGATTCAGTGTATTAACGTTAACTCAATTAAAATGCTTGTAGAGCATTAAATATAACAGATTTCAATATAAAATATATATTTTAACACTTAGCCAACCGAATGGGGAGATCTCCCCGTTTTGAAATAAGTCGCTGAATGACCAATTGAAAAGATCTTCCTGTTTTGAAATAAATCGCTGCATGACTTAATTGAGAGATGTTTCATCGTTTCTTTAGCAACGCGCAGTCTATCGTTTTGTTTCTTATTTCTCTTTCGTTATTTAATGGTATTGAGTTCCTGTTGTACAGTTATTCGTGGCAAACGCGGTTGGTTAAGTGTTAACGCCTTGCGCTATCATTTAGTCGGGCTAAATCCGGAGCAAAAGTATACAGGCCGATGCTTGTCGAACGCCATTGCTAAGATTGTTTAAGTTTTAACCCTTATTTTCATTAGCCATTATCTGGAAATTTGACAGAACGAGTCTCACTCGTGACATTAATGTTTAGTCCGAAACTATAACTACGAGTCTCACTCGTGATATTCACGTTGACCCGAAATTGTGATCACGATTCAGACTCGTCAAAGTATAGCAAGGGGTTAAAATGGTAAAGAAATATGTGAGTAACATAAGTGCGTAACGTTACCATGACAACAAGCAGAAAAACGTCAGTGTCCGAATTCATTTGTCCGATACTGTATATAAATCATACTTCGTGACATATTGAACTATTTATTTCTTGTTTTAATCAAGAAATACGAATATTGCGAGTGGACGGTTTCACCCGCATGTTCGGGTTAGAGCGTCCATCAATTACGGATGAGGCCAACCTTGAAAAATATAAAAAAATGTAGCTTATACAAAATATCATACAAAAAAAAGTTAGTTGAAATGTTGCTTTTTCTTAAATTTTTCACATAAATCACGAATGTTCCCATGCTTATAGCATCCATCATGAAACAACGTATACACCTTACACATTTAACCCAATCCTCGTTTGCAGAGATCTTGAAATAGTTTTTTTAAGCTTTGCTTTCTAGTATGCACAAAACTTTAAATTGTTTTCAAAAATTTTAAATGTATATATACGGTTTTGCGACAATTGTCAGTACGAGAATAATAATAAACTGATTTATTTGTTTTATTTTGAAATACTAGTACGCACCAGTCTCTCCCGGTGGTCGAACTATCCCGGACCTACCATATAATGTTCAATTATGAATTTTTTATTTAGATAGTAATTCAAATTATACAAGATGTAAACTGATATGTGTTTAATTAACGTTATATAAGTATGAAATTTAATGCAAGCTATGACTGTTATACTTGAAACGACTGTTACTATTAGAACTAATAATTCATAGTTTAATAAATTTGAATGGTTAGATCTTGTTTGTCTAAAGATGCAATTTCTAGAATACATTATTGCAACTTTTGCGTAATAAAATTTAAATGTTTTCATAAGTACTAACTAAGATTGACAATTTTTTCTCTTTCATTGTAAAACTTTGGTAAGTGATTTAACGTTAACGACGCAACTTTGTGAACTGGAAGGTAAGGTATTTTTTAAGAATTTTGTCGAGTTAAAATATTAAATAAAATTTTTTCCGTTTATTAAGATATACTTATATTAAATAAAATTTCTTTTGGCTATATAATATAATATATCTGGTACGCGTAGAACTGAGCGCATCAAAATATAAAATAAATCTACCAGACTATAACCACTCATAATTTACAATAAGGCCTTAATGATACGAAATACGGGAATTAAACAATCGCAAACTTGGTAATGGTTTATAGTCGCTGTCTTGAGACAGTTACCGCCACCACATGCGATTTTTCGGTCCACGATGTAAGGGAAGCAAGTAATGTACATAAACGATAAAAATTCAAGAAAATAAACATTCGTTTGATCACACAGATTGACATATACAGCGTTTTGCTGTCCAAAATTGACTGTCGAACGATTGGCTCGTTGACGACGAGCTACCTCGAACAGAACACGATCGGCAGCCTCCGTCTCACGAACAGTCGCCACCATACAGTATCTTATAGCGGGCACTTGAAAGCCTAACGAAGGAGGATAAACAATCGATGGTCTAAAACATCGCTTTTCCCAATCAGTAGAACAGTTTGTATGAGTGAGCCGAGGGAGAAAGTCGAATTTACCGCAGAAAATTGACTTGTGCATGTTTCAGTAAAAAAAAACTCTTCTATCAGAGATCAATCCGTACATCCCGACTGCTCCCACACAATTTTCATCCTTATTATAGAAATAACAGCGTTCCGGGGAAAAAAATAACCTCCTTGTACGAAGAAACTAAGTATATACTTGTATTTTAACCCTCTATAGCCTAAATTTTGTCTGCTTATTAGAAAAAAAACTACGATTGATGACAGTTTTTCACTTTTATTTGAAAATTTTTAAACTAATAATTGCTATGGAAGGATCGTAGTATCGCTACAGTAATACAGCAATCAAATTTAACAGTACAGTGATAGCTAAATAAAATTAATCTTTTAAAATATAGATACATCAGTTTGTAACTTTTAAGTCACACGGTCCCATAAAGGGTTAAAACAATATTTTCAAGCTGATATTGCTTCAGCAATTTTTAAAAACTATAATGAATCATTTTCTAAGAAACATTTCTGCACAGAAATCGCCTGAACGGAATAGTGTATCTTACTAGGGTAAGTTCGGGATGGTTCGATCACGAGGAGAGTCCAGCAACTATTAACCCTTTCGCGACGGCAACCCCGTCCGCCGAAGTAACGTCACTGAACGGAAGCTCGCACCGTAAATATGTACAGTGCGCGTGGTTTCTGTATATATGTTGTTCTAAGTCTTAAATAATAACTGTGCTGAATAAAACAATCATTGCCCTAATGTAACAAGTATATTTACATTTTTAATATGAAAAGACTTACAAAATTATTAAAATACAAAATACAAAATTATAGGTAATATAGGTATTTATATAATTACAAAGCTTAACGATTAAATGTATAATATAATTAATAACGAGACGAAAATGATTAAACTATAATAATATGTAGGATCTATACAAAGGTCAACATCGCAATCTCTGCACTCATACCGCGAATCCGTTCTTTTATCATTTTTGCTACAAATTACACATCTCCGTCTTCTGTTTTTCGGCTTACAGAATGTGGGAAAATGCACTTGTATACAAATCCTTTCGATGCCGCAGATATGCGGCACTCGTACCCACAGGTCGTCGAGTGGGTGCCGCATATATGCGGCGCTCGACGCGAAAGGGTTAATATCTCAAAATAAAACAAATAAATCGTCTTATTACTATTCTTGTACTGACAATTATCGGAAAACCAAATATATATTGCAGGGTGGGCAAACGCTTACGATTTATGGTAGGGCCTCTCGAGGTCACAGCTGGTCTGCAGGGATGAGATGATGGTTTCCAGAACCATACCCGTTTTAGTTTTAAGTTTACAATTATTTGTTGTGTGTGTGTGCGCGCGCGTGCATGTGTGTGAGAGAGGGAAAGAGACTAGGAAGTGAAGTAGAGGTCAGGGTGGGGTAAGAAGTGCAGTAGAGGGTAGTGTAGATCTGGGAGTTGGTTGGACAGTGCGAATTGAGCAGTAGTGTGCAGAAGAGTGCGAATTGTGTGGTTAAATAGGATTTTATACTAAGTAGATTAATTAGAGTTACGCCTAATTTATAGTAATAAAATACAATTACGCTCAAACTTGTTTTCACTAAAACCCTCACATCCCACATTTCTATAATATTATAAGTTACATTTAAAGTTTTTTACATTTTAAAGTGCGTGCTAGAAAATAAAACTTAAAAAAAACTATTTCGGAACCTCCACAAACGAGGATTGGGTTAAATGTGCAAGGTGTAGACATTGTTTCATGATGGACGCTCTAAGCATTGGAACATTTGTGATTTATATAGAAAATTTAAGAGAAAGCAACATATCAGCTAATTTTTTCTTATATTATATCTTGTAAAGCTATATTTTTTAGTATTTGTAATGGATGTACGCTTTAACCCGCACATGCGGGTGAGACCGTTCATTTTCAATGTTGGTATTCTTCGATTAAAGAAAGAAAGAAAGAAATATTTTATTATGTCACGAACTATGATTTATATATATTCTAAATTACGTATGCGTTGCTTTAATTTGCCTAAAACAGCAAAAATGTAAAAAATCAGCAATGCAATGGCATCTTTTCAAAAAGTGGTCGAACTATTCCGAGATTACCTTATAAAATAGCCACGGTATGGAAATGGACGTCGATCGCGAAGCGATGCGTATAAGTTCGGTAAGAAGTGTGTCCGTGTTACTATGCTGGTACTTACATATACAGTAAAACCTCGGTGGTTGCACGAAATGAGATTGAAAACTCCTCCAAGGATCGAGGTTCCTGCAGCTATCGAAGTAACCGATTTCAAACTACCTTAACCTAAACTTTTCTTTATTTTAAACTTTTTAAATGTTCGATCACTTATGGACGGAAGTGTAGATACTTCACTTTTCCTTCTTGAAATTTTTATGTTTTTCTACTTCTTCTATGGAATTTATATGAATAAATCACAACAAAAGCACATTACGATTCCAACTATTCTTGTTTTACGATGAATCTAAATATTTGTTTCTTTTTCTTTTTTTTTGCTTTGCGTAATCACGAACAATCATTCTAATTGTAAGAACTAGATAAGGCAATAACAGTTTCTCGCTGTAAAAGAATAATTAAAAATTATTACGTAATAATAAGTACAGATACATGATAAGAATGATAGTATCTTTAAACAAAACTTAATTGCAAAAATAACTTTGTGAAAGATTTAAAGCATCTCGTAACAAACAGCTAGCTCTTCTCTTATGAGAAAACTCCGAACTTTGTGACTCATTTTCGTCCAAACCACTGAAACAATTTTAATTAAACTGAGTACTTCATCAATAGTTCTATATAAACTGAATACACGTTTTTTAAATATAATTTCTAGAAAAAAAAGTTATATGGCGTGTAAAAAATTGTCCGATACGTTACGAATTTTTTTTCTCCTAATGTAGGCATTATTTTTCAAACTTTTATATTCAGTTCGTTTAACAACTTTTTAGAATCCGCTATAAAAAGTTTAATTGAATTTGTTTTTTTACATTCTGAGAAAATGCGTCAAAATTAATGAATAAAACGTTTTTACAGTAATGCTATTCTTTCAAAAAAACGGCTAGTTAACTAGTTAAAATTAACTAGTTAATTTTAATTATCGTTTATTTATGTTAATGAAACATTGAACTAATTACTGTTGAGAATTAAAGAAAAATTATACCAAATTATTCAAAAAGACTTATATTTTCAGAATTGATGATGAAAGGAAAATTTAATCTTTTTTAATTGTAAGTCACATTAAGGTCATAAGAAACGTCTTTCATCGAGAACTTTATATTCTATTTATCTATAGATACATTCCTCGATTCAAATCGAGACTCTATTTATCTATAGATACATTCCTCGATTCAAATTTTACTATAATAATTTCAACGGTTTACTGAGTGTGTTAATCGGTTTACTTATCATCTGTTATGAACTTGCGCAAGCTTCTAAAGATCCTATTAAAATTTTCTCTAAGACTGTTGTGTCTAAAAAGACCATAAACTAGAGGTATGCTAATATACCAATTTTCAAGGATTACACAAGTAGTTTGTTTCAAAACATTTTACGTCCAATTTATTGTCAATGCTGCGACTCCGGCGCGCGTTGTGGCTAAAATTATGTACGGACTAAGCTTTGAAGCTTTTAAATCTAAAGAAACTTAACGAGTAAAACGAGTTTCAGATATAGAAAATCTTTAAACAGAATCAGAAGTGAACATCCATGAAATAATACTGAGACAAGTTAATAATACGAACCTTTTAACGCCGAGTGTAATACGACAAAAGTTACAGATGGAGCTAAACTTCAGTTTCAATTATACAATTAATAAAAATATGTCAACCTTTACTTCTATTAATATAAACTGAATAATAAGCGTTTCACTGTTTTTATTTCTGATTGCTAAATCATGAAATGCGTTAACCATTTGCGCTGGCGAAAAATTCACCGACGCGTGTAGCAAAACGGTCCAGCGTAACTCACTGAGAAGCGTCATAGAGCGTTCGATGCCTTAGAGAAATCGGAAAAGGATTTATATTTTTTAAACTAATTTATTTTCGACCTAGAACTTTTGCTGTCCATTTTAGAATATGG
>SMSQ01018396.1:10374-28109 GCA_019453375.1 Ctenoplectra terminalis
CAACTAGTCGAACACTTGGGTCTAAACTAGGAACTAGTCGTACAGCTGTGTCAAAACATTTGCGTGCAATAAATAAAGTCAAAAAATTGGACTCGTATGTGCCGCACGAATTGACGCAACGCCCGTTTCATAGTTTCCAACCTAATATTTCTAATGGGTGAACGCTCTAACTTCAACAGACGAGTGAGACCGTCCATTTGCAACGTTGGTATTTCTTGATTAAAATAAGAAATAATTTACCGAAAACAACAAACAATAAAGAACCAACAATGCGATGGCTTGTTTCCAAAAAATGGTCCAACTATCCCGGACTTACCCTACATTATTCTACAGTTTTTATTCTAACGCTTGACTAATAATGGGTTAAAAATAAATAACACATTTAGTAATTGTTATATTTGCTAAAATATTGTTATTATTTAGTATAAATATAATTATATGTATATCTATATTATATATAATTAAAAATATATATAATAATTATGTAATAATTATATATAATTAAAAAAATATATAATAATTATATATAATTATAACATTAATATTAATTATTAATAATAATGCTTAGATAATTCTTCTAACCATTCCATATATTTTACACGATCTTAATGCGACTCATATGTGCCGCACGAATTGATGCAACGCCCGTTTCATAGTTTCCAACTTAATAGATGTTTTTCAGTAACTGAGACATATGTTGTCCCAGCTGTAATATCAAAAATTTTCCAGACTGGGACAGCACATATCCTGTTCGGTGCGAAAGGGTTAAACGGTTAATATATCGCTAGCCCCGTCCGTGGGACCTTCGACGCCGGGGTTCTTTTGCTGGGACTGGTTTATGTCCTTTTTATAATTACGCTTGCTTAAAAACTACGATACTACCATATTTACTCTTCTATATGATTGTCTCCCTTTGTCAAATATCTCTCCTAGTGATGAACAAGTTTTGGAATCCGTCGTGAAAGAATCCACCATTCTGTTCCTTCAGTCACTTCCTCGCAGTTCTTTTCGTCTTGGTTGGTTTCAAACCGATAGCCCCGAAGGTATTCCTCTAATTTGGGGAAAAAGAGGAAATCGAATGCGGCAAAGTCTGATGGGGGAGGAGGAGGAAGTGGTTAAAGGCACGAAATGGCCAGATCTTTCGTGACGGCTTTCAAAAATTTGTCCGACGTTAGGAAATATCCCTGACGAAGGGAGACTATTATATAGAAAAGTAAATGTTGCAAATAAAATAGTTAGTTTCAAGGATTATTTTTGTTTCTCATCAATTAAAACACTTTGATTTTTCTCAATAAAAATAATATTTTCGTATACTTCGCTAATACTTTGAACAATATTAGGTTGTCCCGAAAGTTTCTTCCGTTATCTTCACGCAGCAATTTTGTCTGACAGTGTTTATATAAACATACAGCCTTATTTGTTAAACGAGACATGGAGAAATGTAATAATGCAAAATAAATCCGGTGTAACATAATAATATATTGTGAAACAAAAAATATTATGCATTCATTGCTTGTTATTATTAATACAAATATTAATGAAACGAAAAGAATTAAAATTAATAAAACGAAGAGAATTAATATTAATAAAACGAAAGAAACTTTTGGGACTAATATACATTTTTGAACTTAAACATAGCTCGAGACACAAATTCTTCGTCTAAATTCAATATTTATTCTATTCGATAATTTACGTACGCATTTTTATTTATATTTTCATCACTGTTTTCATGATTGTCTTACGTGATTACGAACACCGGAATAAATAGTTCTTATCGTCACGGAGATGTCGTTTATCGTTAGCAGCTTATCGAACATCTTCCAAATCGTTGGAGCGAACTTAATTACAATAGATCGAGGGTACATCTATCTCGAAAATTAATGATCTTGAATCTTTTTACATACAAAGCACCATCGCATTAAAGTCTAACCAAGCAAGAGCTGTGGATGTAGCAAAAAGTATGAAGTTTTAAGAGATAAAAATGGAACTACGATTGCATTATTAAAACCATTGTTTTCCTTCTATTACAATCATTGAAATTGTCACATAATTTTAAATAAAGAAAAAGAAATAGCTCGATAACAATATTCTTTATCCCGACAACACCCATAGGGTACTGGAATTTTTTAGACACATAAACCTGCTAAATTCACTATAAGTAAAATGTATTATCTCACTTTCGAAAACATTGTAACACTGTAATAGCCATTCATGTATCGTTTAGTGACTTCTACTAATGACTTCAATGTTAATGTGACCACTATAAAATAAACTCTTAATAAAAAAATTCTTTATTTCAATTACGAGTATTAACCCTTTCGTTACGGATGCCGTCTATATTCGGCGTTCGCGCGACGATCTGTGTATCGGCTGTGCCGACTCTCGCTGGTAAAAAAAATCTACAAATGACAAAGTGGCGTTGAAAGACGTAAGTCCGAACATCGAAGACTACCGACATGCAAAGTGCACACTTCGCGGCGGGATGCCCCGTTCAGTGGCGTCACTCCAGCGGAGTGGACTGCCGTAAGGAAAGGGTTAAATGTTGATGTGTAATATTCGAGCATAAATTTATAAATAATATAATGTAAATAATATAATAATATAATGATATAATAATATAATGACATAATGATATAATGATATAATAATATAATAATATATATAATATATATAATAAATTTATCTATAGCTTGCTCAGCGTACAGAATAATATTGTATGAAACATAAAATAATGTTATAAAATATGAATGAAACGTTGTTCGTTCTAAAGTATATCAAGTTTAATCCCCAGCGGCCATCTTTTATAAGGCCATAAATTTTATAGTGCAGTTTATAGTAATTAAATGAATGTTTTCCGTTTAAGTGGAATTTGGAAAAAGAATTTCGTAATAACCCCACTGTGCTGATAGAAAGTTTGTTTCACGTTGGTTCAATCGGCAAACAAAGAACACAACTTTGTACGACTGTGAGGCGCATTTATTCGCTATCGAAAAACGTATGAGGTACGAGTGCGTACATACGGCGCGAGTTATACACAGTTTGACTAAAGAAGAAATACGCGAAATAGTTTCTGCTTTTATCAGAGCTATGCCTCGAACTATCTGCTTTAAAGCAATCTTTTCAAGTATGCTCTTTAATACGTTTGGCTGCCTGAAAGAAATTCTCAATTGCAAGTGAATCGGTGAAATCAAAAATACTTAACTAACTATTTAAAAATAAGGAAAAATCAGTTTTTTCAAAAATTAAATGACCATATTTCTCTTTTAATTTTTGTGAAATACGTATATCTTTAGTAATTTAATAAATAAAAATGTAATTTCTTTTATCTGTGGTAATTCATGATATCTCTATTTTAACTTTTATGACTTATACTGTTTCTGTACTAAATTATATTAATTACCTAAAATAAGTATAAGAAAATTTATAATATTTATAAACATAATTTACGAAGCTATAATCTGAATCTAGGAATCGTTGTAACATGTCAGGCTATAATATTTGCAAAATAAAAATTAAACACTTATATTGTTTTTGCTCTCACTTTGTAGAAAATTATCTATGTTTTATCAAGCACAACTTAAAAAATGTAAATTTTAGAGAAGAGGCTTTTTAAAACTTACATTTTTGAAAATATTAAATACAAGCCTTATTAATTATTATATCTAATTATTAATTAATTATTGTGGTTTTTTATTTCGGTGAAAATAGAAATATAATGTAGATCTTGTATTCAATAAAAACAAATTTGAAATTGTTTTGGTTGCATCACTATCAGTGCCAAGCAGAAATATGCCAATAAGTGATTTGTGCTTTTTTTGTATTCATTTAATGTATTTAATTGTGAACTCAATTAAAAAAGAAAAAATTGATTTACACTATTTCTGATCTTACGAATTCAATTTTTACCGCTGGTATGAAAATTATTTTGTGTTCGATTCGACAATTAAGTAAGCTTTGAAAACGTCACTTAATTAGTATCTTTTAATCCGAATATCAATTAAATATTTCTATCTACTTTTTATTCGAATTTAATTCCCTTTTTAAAAAATTATTATTTACGCGAAAAGGAAAAGCTATAGTTCATAAATTTTCTCTCATTCTGCAATGTACATTTCAATGTTAATCCTAGGAAATATAAATTGGAAATATAAATTAGGTGTGATAGTAATCCAAGTGCAAATAAAGCTAATTTAATTATGTCGGTGTCATGAAATATTTTATTATATCGCATATTTTCTGTGTTTGCAATTATTATAAATATTCATTATCAAATGTGTTCTCGTACATTTTTCATTTACTTTAAAGATGAACATAACATTTAATAACACTAACGCACAAATATATGTATATATTAGATTTCTTTTTTTAAAGTTCGATTATTGAAGTCATTAGCAACTACGTTAAATTACAGATAAAAATAGGTATTGAATTAATTTAAATCGAGAAGATTAACGCGTTTCAAGAATTTTAATGCATTAAATCATAAATTCGCAGTTCGAGTCATTTTTAAATTAAGCATTTACTACTACAACAAATTCAAATTAATAAACCAGAAAGAAATTATATCTGAGAAAATAAGATTGAAAACAATTTTGCATAAATTCGTTATTTGTAAGCATCGAATCTATCTGTAAAGTGAAAATAAATTCTATGGTGTTACACGTTATCCCACATTCGTGAAACCGTAAAATTCAGTTAATTAAAACTAAATGGAAAAGGAATGCAAAAACTTAAGTGGACTTGGTTCAAGGAAATGAAGCTTGTAAAGCTTGAAATTTAATTTTTCGTATTTCGTGAAACGATGCACTCGAAAGAAACAAACAGATCCACCGAGAGTGAGTTCTACAAAGTACACCGTACCTTACCGCGTGGATTTCATTGTCTTACGTTTATCTTTTTAAATTAACAAAGATTTAGTTAATCCAACCAGAGTCTCGCGGAAGCACGATGAAAATATTGCGGCAACGAAACTTCATGAAACATAAATTAACATCCATGCATCACACCGGCAAGAGCTACGCGTTGCTTTCGTACTGAAAGGTACAATTTTCAATCTCAAGATTTGAAGATGATTTGTTCGAATCATATTTATCGATTAAAAATTAATTTTCAATCAGCGTTTCCAAGCGGTGCGGCGTATTTGTATTGTTTTAGAATTTCATTTCTGCTGCTCGCAGAACTAATTGGAAATATTGCGTTATTAATTAGGTTCGTTTCACGGACATAGTTGCAGTATGTTCGGAAACCACAAATGGCTTTATTCCCTCGAGTTTATGTTCCGTTCAACTTGATAAATTACTTCGTCCCGTTTTAAATTACTTCCCAGTTTATTCTACGAATTTCTCATCAAAAATGCTTTCTTAATTTACTTCTTTGCCACTTTGCTCTTTAAGTTCTTACGTATAAAATACCCATCGACCATACAGGGTGGTTCTAGTAACTAGACCGCGTTATAAGTTCTGTAACATTAAACGAAGACAAGATATAGATTGAAATTTTGCAGGATTTAATGAGTTTTTCCATTTTATGGTGCACTATTTTATATATCAGTGCATTTAAAAAGTGCAACTAAATTTTTTTTTAATTTGTAGAGTTATATAGTTTTTTTTTTTTTTTTTTGCTTAACTCAATTTTTTGATTAGTATATTATAGTTGAGTGAATAGACAAATTATTCAGAATATATAAGGTGTAAGATAAAGTCATCGAAAATTGAATATCCTACGATGTATTTCATTTTATTATTTATAATACATGTTATTCTAATGTTGCGTGAAATACTAAAGAGCGTTAAGTTTTCTCAAAAATTTTAATATAACAATTTATAGTAGTTTAAATTTTCTTGTTCCGATAAAAAATTAATTAATATATCATAGTTAAGCATATAGACACGTTATTCAGAATATACAAGGTATAAGATAAAGTCAGCGAAAATTGAATACGGTAAATTATATAACGGTTTATAGTAGTTGTTTGAATTTTCTTGTTTCGATAAAAAATTAAAATAACCTAAATACATGGAACGTTGCTAGAAGTTTCAGATCAAAGCAACTTTAAATGGAAACCTCAGTGACAAAAAACAAACCTCGAAAGTTTTCTCCTGCTTTTTAACAAAAGATAATCCCCGCAATAGTAATTTCAGTCCTCGATATCGTTGCTAATAACTACATGTATACAGTTGATGCAACTTTAAAGCGTATTAAAAAAAATAATAATAAATATTAATTGATCAAATGCAAGTACTAAATAGTTAAACAGTATGTATAATAAAAAAAATATTAATAACAGTTTGTAACTTGCTGAAAAAAGAATAAAATATGTAAAAAGAATAAAAATTTTTTATTTCCTACTATGTAATTAACATTATTTGATGTTTTTTTTAAATATAATATACGGTGAATTTGATTTGCAAAAGGATGAATTTAATTTGCAAAAGGGTGAATTTAATTTCAAAAAGAGTGAATTTAATTTCAGAAACCTGCAAAGTATTAAGAACAACGAAGAACTGATTTATCTAAAAAAAATTCATGCGAATACGTTTAAAAAAAAAAAAGTGCAATTTCACTCTGCAAATGCATATGCGGAAAAAGTTGTGTCACAGAATGGCCGACCTTGTTAGACCATGGAAACTTTTTCGCTACGACTTTTTTTTTTTTATCTTCAACTAGAACAGAATTATATCTCAGGCCTGTTATCGGAGCAACCCTATATACCTGGCAAGAATGTTTTAATACTGGTTTAATTAAAATACTTCAGTTTCTCTCGAAATACATGACAAATATAATTCTAATGGGGCAGAGGAAAATTCTTTCGATCGGGAAGCATCATGTCGGAAATTCTTCATTGTTTGACCCAGATACGCGATTAAAAGAATTTGCTGTTGAAATGTCCTTATCTGATTCCTCATGAAAGTTTCATCGGGACACTTAACCGGTTGTCCAAGAGTATCGAATTCTTCCTTCATTCAAGAAAGAGATTCTCGTTGTCAGTCGAATACTTCCGGCATAGCGAAGACGTCCAGTTAGAATGGAATTGTTAGTCAGTCTCTGCAGGAAACAATTTCAGTCCATAAATTTGCATCGGTTCGTTCATTAGAAAATTTTATTCTTCGTTTTATCCATTTATTGACACATTGCCAACCGCACGAATTACACTCGTTTAAATATTTTTAAAATGATTCCTAAAAAGATTTTAAAAAATCCTATAATGTAAGAAATATTAAATTATTTATTAATATTAAATATAAAAAATATAAAAATTATATATATGTAATATGTAATAATATATTATGTAATTTTTATATATAATTATTAATTATATATATATATCATAACATATTATTACATATTACATATATATATATATAATTATTACATAATATACTATAATATATATTACTAATATTTTTTATATTATAGGATTTTTTAAAAATCTTTTTAGGTATCATTTTAAAAATATTTAAAAAAGTATAATTCGTGCGGTTATATATATATATATATATTAATATATTATGTAATTTTTATATAGAATTATTAATTATATATATTAAATATATATATTATTATGTATTATGTATATGTATATAATATAATATATTATGTAATAATATATTATAAGTAATATAAATAATATAAAAAATGTTATAGAAATGATTAAGTTTTAAAATAAAATTCAGTCGTTTTTCTCTGAAAATATTATAGAATCAGAATCACACAGAATGAAATACAAGATTGAAATATTATTTATTGCAAATAATGTGTCAGAAAATGGGAAATCTCCAGAAACGATAAGCAACGTGTCAATTATAGTGACAGTGATAGAATATAAATGTATTATTGGAAAAACTATTAAAGTATTATAAGTAAATTTAAATTATACGTTCTCGTTTGCATATGAATATTTTAAATCTATATCGTATATTTTAAATTATCTTTCCAGACCTATATCTTGAATGTACACTTACAATTGATCCTAATAATTGAATTTTCTGGCCACATAGCCACACGAACTGACGCAGTTACGATAAGAGATCCCGTTTGATGAAGTAGAGAATGGTAATGGTTCGTTACGTTTATAATTGGGCGAAGGTATCAACCGGGGATTACTTTCGATTAAGTTTCATTAGACTTTAAAAGACTTTGTTCGATAGTCTCGGTGCTAAGATATCCGATTATAAGAAGTAATTGATGGAAGATATCAAACGTACAGGGGCCATAGTGTAAATCGGTAAATATTGATTTAGAATAGTGCGAAATTGAGTTCAGTAATTAAAATTAATTGTATTCTTTAATTAAATATCCAGGGTATAACAGTGCCTTCGTCCACTTAGAATATCTCCGTTATTTCGAAAGATATGAACAAATTTTGTTTGCAATAATTGTACCAAGGAGAATCACAACATGCAAATAGTAATTTATTTTTATCTCTTCTTATCTTTTATTTTAATCTATTTTTCTTTAAATAACAAATTATACTTTTTTATCCTTGGAATAACAGATGTTTACATTATTTCTATAAACTATGGTACAAAATCAATCCACGTTAAATAATGGAACAAAAGGACGATTAATTAAGAAAAAAAATGAGGCTAAATTTTTTGATACAGCAAGAGATTTGATTAAAAAAGGGTAGAAACTGTTATTGAAAAGTGTATCGCTAAATTTAGCCCCCTTCTTCATAGTGGGTTATATATTTGTTGTAATTCAAACTTCTATTTATTTCTTGTTACATACATGTATGTGCAATATATGGCACGTCCTAGTTTTTTTGAATAAATAAAGATTTCAATAGCGTTAAAAATGTTGTCCATATTTTTTCCATAAATGGTAATCCTTCCTACGCTTAGAATATTTTTTCAAGCGAAACAAACAAATCGTGCAATAAGGGATTAGAAAAGCGATAACACCGATAAAAAAATTTCCAGCGCGTTTAAAACATAAATGTATTCGTATAAAAGTAAATATTGACGAGCTAACTCTATTCATTTTTTGTTGTCCGTCGCGTGAGAAACAACAGTGCTATATAACCATCTGGTTGTAATCATACGAGCAATATACGATCGATATGTGATGGTTGTTTAATCAGCAAAATATTCAAGTAAAAAATTTCACCATTTTCGAGGCGATGCGGAGAAGTGTCTATAATGTTCTGTTATGAATAAATAGACGCATTTATATTTAAACTATTAGCAGTCTTAAAATCAACTTAACCCGAATCTTAAATAAATAAGAAAATAAATGCATATAATAACATGAGTATGCCTACGTACTGTGCTGTTAAATAAATAAAAGCTTTAATATGTAAGAAAGAAATTAAACTCAAATTAACTTATTTGGAATCGACAATTTGTTTCTTATTCAATTTTTTTACTTATTAATATTTATTTACACTGAAATAAATGTATTAAATTCTATATTCTTGTATTTACAAATAAATAATTATCAACCCTTTTACCATTTCTTTTACAGAGAGTGTACGTTGTGATAAATGTGAAAAAGCAATGTGCTTTGTACATCGTTTTATTATTTGTGAACAATATGAATAATCTTATTGGTACTCGAATATACAGAATTGTCATTTTTTTAAATTTTCAACAAAAGAATTTGCAAATTTAATTATTCGTCTTTTCATTGTATAGATTTCTTATCATTGTGTCTGTTTGACAATTTGAACAAGTTTTTTTTTTTACTTTAATTTGAACAAATTAATTTAGGAAAATGAAAAACGTACAACGGTTAACTCAGTTTTTCAACATTTTCGTTGTACATGTATCAAAGAGATATTTTCCGAGCAAAACGTGCACGGAACACTTTGTAAGTGTTCAACGATCGAACTCGCGCTAAAGGAACGCTCCAAGCATTGTATTACACGAAGTACAGAATTTCAATTTTCCATTTTAACGTTTCGACTGCTACTCTCTGCTCTAGTAACACAAATATCGTATGCAACACGTGCAATTGCATTTTGCCAAACGATTTATTGGGTTCGCATAAACATGTCGCTTTTTGCTCTCTGCTAACATTTCTACGCGTTAAAGTTGCACAGATACATACATCCACGTTATGATTCAACGAGAGTATAATAGAAGGCAAGTGCGTAGCGCTTCGGTACTTTCAACATAAAATTTGAACGCTTTTATAAAGCTTCCTTTTATAAGTCGCGTCCAGAATCCACGTTTGTCATGAATATCCCGACGTTCTTATCTCGTAAGATACATCGTTTGAAGGATGTTTTAACCCTTTGAGCTCTAAGCATATATGCGTCTGGCGATAGTTATTGGTGCCGACTATAGACGCATATATGCGTTTGGTAAAAGTGATCAGAATAGATTAAAGGTGCATACACTACCGTTCACAAGTATTTGACCACCTTCAGTTTATCTAAAACATTACAAAATATGTTCAAAGTAAGGCATCTCAAGACCACCTTTAGTTTATCTAAAACATTACAAAATATTGTTGCGCCTTGGTCTCCCCTGATTCCTTGTCAGGGGACTCATCTTGTCTTTATTTACAAATTTATCGCTAAAAACTATATTACAGTGTATTTACAGACTCGATTATCATATACAATTGTGATACCGGAAGACAAGAACCACGGTGCGTCCGCACTCGTTCGTGGTTCCGGCGATACTCGCTTTGTCAACACTTTTCCTTGGCGCCCCTTCCGGTGGGCCTTGCGACACCGCTCGATTAAAGACTTGTTTACACCGTTACCCGTGATCGGACGCCAAGTTCAGTCCGATCTTAAGGGTTCATCCACAGTGTCGCAACAATATGTTCAAAGTAAGGCATCTCAAGACCACCTTCGGTTTATCTAAAACATTACAAAATATGTTCAAAGTAAGGCATCTCAAGACCACCTTCGGTTTATCTAAAACATTACAAAATATGTTCAAAGTAAGGCATCTCAAGACCACCTTCGGTTTATCTAAAACATTACAAAATATGTTCAAAGTAAGGCATCTCAAAACCACCTTCGGTTTATCTAAAACATTACAAAATATGTTCAAAGTAAGGCATCTCAAAGTAATTTTCATCACAGTAGTTCTCTCTTACGTTCATATAAAGATCATTTGCTTCTATATCAATTATATAAATTTATATCCATTTTATTTAGGGATATTTACATTATAACTTTGACATAAACTTTTTGATTCGATTCCACCAAGTGGTCAAACACTTATGGACGATAGTGTATATGCGTTTCTCAATTTTTTCGATCTCTCGCGTAGTAGTATTAGAATTAACTTTACGTGAGACGAATACGTGTGTCTTCCTTAGTAACGACAATAAACAGAAACGCATGATGACGCGTTGTAACAATTATCCGTTTATTTAGCTAAGAGTCGCAATTCTTGTCAGTCGTAATATTGTAAATTTTACTGTTTCTGGTAAATAATAATTAAAGCTCGAAAATAAAGTTATTTCATTATTTAATTTGATGCAAAAGAATTGCAATAATAACTGTTGGATACGAAAATAATGAGAGGGAAGAATGGAAGCATGTAACGAAGGGAAGGTCCCATACGTAACTCTAGTACCAGCTAAGCTCAAGCTTCGACGACTGTTTTATAACAGGGCCTGACGGTAACAGACGAACCATCGGCTTTTGGCAATACCACTCGCGATTTGGAAAAACTACCGAAGGACACTCACTGTTCGAACATCGTACCGAACAGTCGACTGCCGAATGTTTCCATCGACTGATAAATATGCAGTTCTTTGCCATCGAATTAGGACCGTTACAAATTTTCAGCATTTTTTACGTTTTCCATGAAATTAAATGGCCTGCTCAAATTGTAATGATATAATTGATTAACTACTACCATAATACGCTACTACTGTACATAACATTACATAACATTACCATCTTTAATCTTGGATTGGACTAAACCGATTATGATCTTTAACAAAGGAAGAATTGAAATACAGTCATACAGTACAGAAACACTTACATCGAACACATTGCTAACCATTTGGAAGGTATGTCCCATTTTTCACCGTAATATTCTTAATAAATAATTCTTCCCTTTTGTACTTCGTCTTATGAAATCTTGATCTACAATACTTACTATAATCATTTTCAAACTTCGTACTGCAGTTCCTGGTCATCGAATAAGCACCACTACAGATTTTCATCATTTTTCACGTTTTCCGTGAAATTAAACGGCCTGTTCAAATTGTAATGATATAATTTATTAACTACTAACATAATACACTACTACAGTACATAACATTATTAACACCTGTTAATATTTTGTATTTCCACCCTTTGCTTCGACGACAGCTTGTACCTTTCCGGCACGCTCCGTATAGATTGCTCGATCGTATGCTTTGTATCTTCATTATTTTCCCAAATATCTAGAATTTTTGTTTTCAACTCGGATAACGCGGTGCTTGGAGAGTTGTAAACTAGTCTTTCGAGTAGGCTCCAGACATTTTCTATGGCATTCGAGTCGGGAGAATTGTCTGGTCATGGAAGCAAAGGAATGTTTCTTGTTTTGGAATCGCTCATCACCCGCACAGTTTCATTATTATCACAATAGTAACAAATCAACTACTATGTATACATCGTTATCAACGTATTTAGCAATAATCTGATTAACCAAAGACAATTTTCCATACATGATATACCATTATAGGCATAAAAGTAAAATTTTCGTACGTGGTCCTAATTCGATAGCCAGCGACTGTATACTTACCGAAGCTCAGCGCCGTTGCGTATTTTAGTTACTAAAGAACAGTTCTTACATGACTTATTGTCCATTGCGCCTTGAATAGTGAATCAACAACATTATAACCATAAAAGTAAAATTTTCGTACGTGGTCCTAATTCGGTGACTAGCAATTGTATACTTAACGAAGCTCAGCGCCGTTGCGTATTTTAGTTAATAAAGAACAGTTCTTACATAACTTATTGTTCGTTGCGCCTTGAATAGTGAATAAACAGAATTCACGCCAGCGAAAAAGTGTTGCAGCGACAGCGATAGTCAGCGCTAGGCGCGCACCGGTCGCACGAAGCGCATCGGCAGAATGTATTCTGAGCTAAAATGTCAAAGGGTTAACATTCGAGAGTACTGAATATTCGTAGGGTCCACGGTGAAGATTGTTCGAGATTCGTTCTGAAACATTTGGCAGAAACGTATAGCAAAATAGTCGACTTGGGTACTGAGTCAGCTACATTTTAGCAGAAAATGGGAAATCTTCAGAAACGATAAGCAACGTGTTAATTATAGCGTCAGTGATAGAATTTAAATGTATTGTGGGAATGGTAAGACTGAGGTGAGAATGTTTAGTCTGGAGTGATAGAGGTGTGAATAAAGAGTGTTTGGGACAGTGTGATCGAAGTGCGAGTGACGAGTGTTTGGGCCGAGCGATAGACGTGTGAGAAAAGAGTATTTGGACCGAGTGACAGGGAATATCGTGTAACCGAAGAGTTTCTGGGAATGCCTGAGCAGAGTGAAAGAGATTGAGAATAGAAGAAGAGAGAATGAAGGAATAAATGAATGGAGAAAATGCGCCGAGGGGTTAGTCGAGAGTTAGTCGAGGGTTAGTCAGAGAAGTGTCAGAGAGAGTTTAGTCAGAGTTGAGAGTCGAGTAAAGAGAAATAGAGAACGAGTATTGGATTATTGAGCATAGTTGTTAGTTAATAAATAGTTATTGTTCCTAAGACAGTGTCCATTATTGAGTAATTATAGAGATACCCGTCTGCAACCTAAAATCCCTACAGTATTATTGGAAAAACTATTAAAATATTATGAGTAAATTTAAAATATACGTTCTCGATTGCATATGAATATTTTAAATCTATATCGTATATTTTAAATTATCTTTCCAGACCTATACCTTGAATGTACACTTACAATTGATCCTAATAATTGAATTTTCTGGCCACATAGCCACCTGAATTGACGCAGTTACGATAAGAGATCCCGTTTGATTAAGCAGAGAATGGTAATGGTTCGTTACGTTTATAATTGGGCGAAGGTATCAACCGGGGATTACTTTCGATTAAGTTTCATTAGACTTTAAAAGACTTTGTTCGATAGTCTCGGTGCTAGGATATCCGATTATAAGAAGTAATTGATGGAACATATCAAATGTACAGGGGCCATAATGTAAATCAGTAAATATTGATTTAGAATAGTGTGAAATTGAGTTCAGTAATTAAAATTAATTGTATCGCGACAGCGATAGTCAGCGCTAGGCGCGCACCGATCGCACGAAGCGCATCGGCAGATAGTATTCGGAGCCAAAATGTCAAAGGGTTAACATTCGAGAGTACTGAATATTCGTAGGGTCCACGGTGAAGATTGTTCGAGATTTATTCTGAAACATTTGGCAGAAACGTATAGCAAAATAGTCGACTTGGGTACTGAGTCAGCTACATTTTGCCGAAAGTTGATTCGACTACGTCGTTGATGCAAAGTGCACCGCTGCTGTGAATACTTACACACGTGTACGCGTACATCCAGGTGAACTCTGTGTGCCGATGCACATCACACAATGAAACGACGTATACCAGCTTCGCGAATGCACTCTCCTGCTCTGCGCGCATCAGCTAAGTTAGAAGATGAAGATAAAAGCACCTCGAAGAAGAGACGCTTCCTTGCTAAAGATAAATAACTACATCGTCACCTCTGAAAATAGCGAATCAATACGTCTAGCCAGTCATCAGTCTTTGTCTTTTCCTCAAGTGGGCGACCCATTGTTGATTATTCTGCACTTACGTGCAGTTACCTTTGTCGTGTTCTCTCAACATCGCTATCCGTTCAATGTACCATTAACCCGTTCGGTGCCAAGGACGAGTATACTCGTCCTACTTTAAATATGTTATAACTGTAAGAAAACGTTAGACAACCGTGTTATACATTATCGACATGTGACTATGCATGCGAGGATTGTGGGTACGTGCGCGACGCACGTTTGTGCGTTCTCATTTGTTTCAGAGATGGGTGATTTGTGGAGTCTCCTTTGTGCCACCAAAAGAAACGCACGCATATACTTTTTTTTTTTTTTTTTAATTTAAATTTAAAGTTGCATCAACCCGAATGGGTTATTAGCAACCACGTAATTTCACCGTCAGGAAAACGTTGATTCAATACGAAACCAACGAAGTAAATTTCACTACAGACATGTGTAAAGCAGATGGATGACTGGGATACAGTCCCAGTGCAAGACGAAAGTGACCATTAGACTAGGTAATACCATATTGGATCAAAGCTTAAATTAGGTGCAGAAGATTTACATGTTTCAAAAAACTAAGCAGGTTTTTACACGATTTGACGGTTCCAGCAAGTTCTTTAGTGTCTTCCTTTATTTGAAATATTTTCCTTTCATTTTCACACGCCGGACACGACGTCGTGACACGATGGATAGAGTTCCTAAAGTTGCAACTGATGCACATTGGAGGATCTTCTTTTTTGATCAGATATGCGTGAGAAAAATACAGTAATTCTTGCTAAATCTAAAATCAGTAATTTTGCGCGAGCCAAAAATTTGGCTCTCTTTTTACACAACTGTAGGCGAAGAGATCCCATAAAACCCAAATATCGCACGATTCTGGGATACAGTCCCAGTGCAAGACGAAAGTGACCATTAGACTAGGTAATACCATATTGGATCAAAGCTTAAATTAGGTGCAGAAGATTTACATGTTTCAAAAAACTAAGCAGGTTTTTACACGATTTGACGGTTCTAGTAAGTTCTTTAGTGTTGTGGCGGCACTCCTACGCTCCACCACCAGGGGGACCTACAAGACCGACTTTCCCGCAAGTCCTCGGAAACAGTACGATTAGTACTTATACCGATCCCTCTCCTAACTTCAACATCCCCACGTCTAAGGCACGGGCCTGCTAGGATGCCTTACTGACGAGTCCACTAGCAGGCCCCGGACGAAACGCTTTCTATCCTTTTCCTTCTCCATCGGTCACCCGCCACCAAAGTGTCTTCCTTTATTTGAAATATTTTCCTTTCATTTTCATACGCCGGGCACGATGTGTATACTTTGTACATTTTACATAATATAATTAAGTGTGATAATATATACTATTTATTATCCCGAATCTTCTGTCAATAAGATGCAGACTTTTGAATTAGCAAATTTTTTATGGCCACAAACATAAATATAGAAATGTAAAAAAGTTGAAAAAATACTACTGCTTGCAAATGATTATGTACGATAATATATGTGCTCTTACAAAGAAATAACAGAGCTTTGGTAAACAGTAACACTCAAAATATAAATGGCAATGGGAATGACTTCACATAATTTAGGCTTGGCAGGGAATGGGTTAATCGAATGATACCTAAATGTTCTGTCTGCTCTTTGTCGTGTGTTTTGTGCAATCGAATTACAAATAATTGAAGAAAGAAAATGATGTTAAAAAAGGATGAAAGATTATTGGAATAGATTTTCAATTTATTTTCACTTCGATTTAGTATCTATCTATTTTCGTCGATAATTGGTAACGAAAGATAAAATGAATTAGTATTGGAAATCGTTTAGTATTGATTAGACTGATTGGTTTCATATAAAGAAATGTTCAAATTTCGATTTTTAGTATCATATGTTAATTTAACATAAAGAAGTTTCTTCTTTAATATTTAAATCTTTAACGACTTTGCTCGTTCCGTTATATTCAGCGAAGTTTGCTTCATATTTTTTGCATTAAGTGTCTGAGAAATTTCTTATAATTGGATTAACGAATTATTGTACTTACAGTATTATTTTAATATCTTTCTTATTTTCGATTGCACGAAAACGATAATAGATTCAGTCAAAGATCTTCGAACGATGGTAAATCGAATTGTAAAAAGTTATTAAAATTGTTAACCCTTTGCGTTCCACTGGCGCGACAATGGCGACACGTGTAATTTTCTTCAGAGGTTCAGTTTCAAGTTAAATGTTGTATTTTCGTCTGTTTAAATTCTTTTTCTATTTTAAAACAAAGTAATTAACCATACAAATAAAATGTAAGCATTTATATTTGTTTCTCTTTTTCCAAAACAATACTTTAAGTTTTCACAATAGTCCTGTGGAACATAAAAAAGTTTAGAAGTGAAAAGAGTTAATAATTGTTCAAAAGCGTCATGGCAAACGAACCGTTGGATATTAAGATGAAACATTAGCAAGGTATAAACGCGCAAGAAAGGTAATACGAACTGCACAATTGCAAAGAGAACTGAGCTTGCAAGAAGAAGAAAATGTTACTGCTGTAAAATAAGAAACTTAATAACTTTGATCAAATAATGTTTCCGGGTTGAATTTTTTTTTACAAACAAATTATAAGAACGATGACGAACAAATAAAGATATAGTTGTTACAGTCCGGTCATCTTTCCTTCAATTTTATTTTTATTTTTAAATAATCGAAAAATGTAAGGTGCAAAATTAATTCTTACGTAATTTACATCAGCGCGGAAAATGACGCAGGAACAAGTATTTACATAATTTTATATGGAAAATAAGTAGTTGATTTTTATACGAGTGCCCTTCTTTAACCCTTTCGCTACGAAGAGCGTATATATATATTTTTAAAAATTAAATAATCATCTGACGAAAGTTTGCATAGACGTTTTTTTGTGTCATAGAATTATTTATATTTTCATTTACATATGATTTGCCATCATTCGTTGAACAATATACTTAAATTTTTCTGTGTATATTTTTATTGTATCAAGAAAAATTGTATCGATTAGTATACCAAGTGGTTTCTCAATTTTGAGAGCACCGTA
>SMSQ01018398.1:0-20548 GCA_019453375.1 Ctenoplectra terminalis
TAATTCAAGCATTGTCCTCTTACCAATCGTGTATTTAATTTTAATACGCTATCGACAAATTTTTGTTAACAGATAATTTCAATTTACAATCTGTCGATTCCTTAAAAAAATAGTAAATATTACTTTCAGTCATTAAATTCTCATTAATTTATGTTTTAGTAATATCTATGTACTATCATTAAAAATTGATCGAATTGATAAATTTATCAGTGTCCGAATAACTATGGGTGGTAGCGCATATATATTCTAAATTACTTATGCGCTACTTTAATTTGCCCAAAACAACTATCCCGTAGTTACTCTAATTGTAGTATAAGAATAATGACATAAATAAATAAGTTTCTCGCGTGAACCTAACAAAACGTCTATCCTAAAAATTATTCCTCAATGCAAAGTATATACATAAATCATTCGAATTTTTGGAATAAATAAAAACATCACCGTTGCGCAATGAAAAAGATTCAAATTTTGTACGAATGTAGTTTCCGCAGTTTCGTAAGCTTCACAGGATATTACACACAATTTAAAAATTAAAGTACTACTTGCACGTAAGCAAATGGCCGCCATTCTATGTACTAACATCCATTCATTGCGTCTACCTCGACTTACGTCTTTTTCGACTTATGTCAGTTACTTTAGAACTAATTAGTATGCGAGTCCAGGGTACTACTATACACAAGAAAAGTACAGGAAGTATAAAATTAGCTGTTATACGTGCAACCGGACAATTCACGATTTATGTCATATCTTTTGCGTACCTTACGCGAGTGCAATTAAAATAACGTTATTTTATGGAGACATCGGTGGCTAGTAATGCTTAAGTTTCCAATGATGTCCGCTCGTACAACACCGATGAATGATTCAAGCAGGCGAACCTGCTTTCTCTCCTGTTATATTTACGAAATGTATTTGAGCAAAAGATTCGTGTCTCTTCGCTAGCGCTATAGCACCTTATTGTTACCTTACGTAACTTCCTTTTATAGGACTACAAGTTTCTCATACTGAAACGAGTGCTCGACTTAGGTAAGCAATTTCTCGTTCATTTCTTTCCGTTTTGATAGAAATAACATGAATCGAAAAGAAATTAAAGGACTGGTTTATTCTTCAATATGAACTACCACTAGTAAATAATTTCTAGTCCATCGAAAACGTTATGTTCGCGATAGTAATACATAAATATGAAACAAATGCTTTATTAACTCTCTATAGCCCGAATTTTGTCTGCTTCTTGGAGAAAAAATTAGGATTGATTACAGTTTTTCATTTTGATTTGAAAATGTTTGAATTAATAATTACTGTAGACGGATCGTGGTGTCGCTACATTAATACAGTAATCAAATTTAATAGCGCAGTAATAACTAAACAAAATTAATTTTTTAAAATATAGATACATCAGTTTCTAACTTTTAAGTCACAGTTCCATAGAGGATTAATATCTCGGAAATTTATAAAATTACTAAAATAAAATTTTATATCGAGGCTCCTCCCCTAAATCCCTCCAAATTTCACGTTGATCGAAAATGTATGTTTTTCGGAAATACAGCCAGAAATCGAGTATTTAAAAATTGTAAAAATATTTGTTAGAAACGAAAACAATGAGAGGGAAGAATCCATACATGACAAAGGGAAGGTCCCATAAATAACTCCAGCACGAGCGACGTTCGAGCTCCGGTATTTTAATTAATAAAGAACTGTTTCTTACATATTATATTACTATATTAAATTATGAAAGATATTTGAATATGCTTTTATTTCTTACGAAAATTCTATTAATCGACAGTGGTGTATGTAACTTTTAAATTACACGGTCCCGTAGAGAGTTAAAAAAATATTGCAGATTTATTTCTGTACGTGCATAATCGTAGTAAAGGAGAATCGTTTCTTTTTTTTTTAACATTTTTAATTTTTCAATAAAGCAAAAAAATTCGGGTAAGCAAATACTTATGAGAGGTACAGCTACTATTATAAAAAATATATGTTATAAATAGAGAGTAATGTATAACAACAAATTCATTTATGTATTCGTTTTATTGATTCAAATACATTATGGAATTTTTGAAAACGCTTCACTGTATGTAAAATATCTTTCTGTTTGAAAATAATACTATAATATTATCAACGAGAAATAGACGGTTTACAATTAGGTATCTGATGCAAGGCTTTGTTAATAACAAGAAGAATTATTATAATTTTTATGTTTTTTTCAGAAAAATCTGCGAATCGACTGTAATTATATAATTATTGTAAATTTTTTACAGAATATAATTTATGATTTTGTTATTTAATTGTTATTGTTAGTAGAATAAAATTGAATATTGTGAATAAATTATTAAGCTAATGTGCAATAAAAATGACATTAAAGTCTATAAGTGTCGAACTTTATGGAACTGTTTTATTATTTGAAAAGTTCTTTATATTTGGGTTATTTAATTGCTAAGCTATGAATTAAATAATAACGCTCTTCTACCACGATTAATTCAAGCAGTGTCCTTTTACGAATCGCGTATTTCATTTTAACACATTGACAACGGAACCTTGTTTCTGCAAAACTTACTAGGGAATAAAGTTACGATTGGATAAATTCTTGCTTACGTACTTTCGAGAATAAATTGTATTCCAAACATAGCCCTTAATTTAAAGTTTGAATTGAACAGATGACTTTTTAGAAGTAACCTCTCATACATCGTCGTTTGCTATTTTCACCTTTTCAAGATTTGAAATACAAAACACGAGAAATTTCGTCATCCGTCCTCAATGTGTTAATACACAATTGGCAAATTTTTGTTAACAGATAATTTCAATTTACAATGCGTCTATTCCTTAAGAAGGTAGTAAATATTACTTCCAGTCATTAAATTGTCATTAATTTTAGTAATATTTATGTACCGTCACTAGAAACTGATCAAGTTGACAAATTCATCGGTATCCGGATACTTATTAGCGGTAGTGTATATTTATGAACAATAGTGATCATTATAAATAAATATGTCTTGGCTTATGATGTGACACTATGATCTTGTGTCTATTTAAAAATATCATATAGTGCTACTATCGGTTTGAATATAGTATAGACACCTAAATTGATAACATACACCGGATAAGCTAAGAAGTTCTATTTGAAACAACTGGTTACGTATTGCTTCGATAAAAAAAAATGTTATGTACGAAATAGATTGTATTTGGTGGGGCTCGTTGAATAAATGCATTTTGTTTTTCTCGTGTCTTCAATTGTCTGAGATATCTAACTGACCTTGATATCATCTAGATTAGGTTATTTTAGATAGCAGTTCTTACTGACTCACCCGGGATATAATATACATATGTATGTACATATACATATATTATGTCCAAAAGGGGAACACAATAAAGATAATTGAACTGTTTTTCATAACTAGTTGTCAATATTTCAAGATGACCTTTCAGAAGCTGATTTAATGAAATAAATAATATACAACTCGTATGAACTATATTTATAATTTATCGTCACTTACATTAATAATAAATTTACTATCATTTGCAGTATAACATTTCTCAACCATTATTCATTAATATTAGCAGAGCGTATTTCCTCGTATAGAACAAGAATATTAATGTAAGTTAGAATCAGTGATAAAATTGTTACCAGCATTATGTATAATATATCAATTATATAATAATTGCTTATAAAGGACTAGTAAAAGAAATTTAATTATCTCGTTCGTTATTAAATTGTTATTTAACAGATATGTAATTATATAAATACTAACTACTGCTCACAAATAAGATTTCTCGTATCTGTTTCTATTCCTTATTCCTATAGTTGTAATGTTGAACAACTTTGAAGTATCATGGTTCAATTATAAAATTGAAGTACTGAGATCTCTAGCAAAAATAAGTATTTTTCTTTAATAGGATTCTAACCAATTTTATTATTCATTTTTTTTTTTTTTTTTTTTTTTTTTTTATTATTTTAACTAATCAATAGATTAAGCGTAAAATAATTTTCTCCAACTATCAAAAATAATTCCTAAGATGTATTTGTATGAAATTGTAAGTGAAGGTTAGTTACTCGAATACTATTTTACATTTGAATAGAAAAATTTGCGGTTAGTAACTGCAAATAATAATTACAAATACATTAATTTTAAAGAGGGTTTCTTTAATTAATTATTTCAATCAATTTCTTATATAAGAATATATTTATTGAATATATTATTTTTTATAGCACTAAGCTAATGAAACATTTTGTAAAAATTAATTAATATGAACTTTTTAGATTTAGTAAACTTTATTAACATTAAAACTACCGACGATTAAACTATACTTATTTCTACCGAAGAAATCAAAGTGGAAAGTATTAGGTTGTCCCGAAAGTTTCTTTCGTTTTGTTCGTGAATAATGGATGCATGATATTTTATGTGTTACAGTATATTATTATTTTATACAGCATTCATATTGCTCTATTTTTTTCCTCCATCGCTCGTTTAACAAATATGGCTGAATGTTTGTTTAAACATTGCTAGACGAAACCACTGCGCGAAGGTAACGGAAGGAACTTTCGGGACAACCTAATACATAAAATAATACGTAATGCAATTCAGACAAAAGTTTATCCATATTTTTAATACAAAATCGCGGAAAATCTGCCCAAAGGCACCGTGGTTAATTTATAAAGATTCTGTAAAAAATTACGAATTGGTCATTTTGACCACTTTGGTAGTTGTAGTGTTAATATATTTCTGTAACGTTGCATATATATAATCAAATGAAGTTTTCCTTTCATATATGGTTTAATGTCGCATTGACATTTAGCGACAAAGTATTCCGTAAAGGCTTGTTCAAATTTTGTTAAAAAGATTAGTATTGATTGAGTACTTGATCGTATTTTTTATGCACTTACTTGAGATTAGTGCTGTGCTTGGTTCGATTCTTTAGGTTCGCCTTTGAAATTCAAGTCGCTGAATTTGAACAAGAATATCACTTGTTCAGATTTGCAAACGTGATGTAACAAAATGTAGGTAACATGACAAATAGGATTTGCGATTGTTTATATGCAAATCATAAATAATACGCAAGCGTTGTACGTCGTCTATCGCATGCAATCATCGACACACAAAATTATCACGTTTTATCATAGTCAATTGGACAATTGGTTTTTATTTGAATAAAAGAGCGTATGTTATTTCTACCGATTAAACGTCATAACTTTACAACATAACTGTGTAATAACGCTGACACTTGAAGGAGGAATCTCAATCGTTCTACACTTCAATGAAACCCGTTATCGAAGTTTCACACGATTCAACGAAGTCAGAGCGGTCAAAGAACGAAGATAAAACCACAGACATTAATTATTTCTCTTCGCATCGCGAGATTTTACATATTTTTTTTTTTTTTTCCTGCAATCTTGTCCAGAGACGAAATATTCTGTCAATGGTTATTTCATTTTTTGACGTACACAACGATAAGCCGCGTCATCGTATTCCATGCGCTAAACGGGAAGCGATGACTCATAGAAATGAAGTCACTTACGTCGGTAATAAAAAGGTCCGTGAACCATACACGTCGACTTTCGAAATCTCTAATGAACGTACCTGTATGCAAACACGTAACGGAAAGAACGATAGAATGTTGAGAACATATTGATCGAACAATTTCGAAAAAGTACACTCTGAATGACGCATGCTCGGAGCATCATTAACTTTTCTGCAGTGTAACAAAAATAATAATGAATATGAAATGGCGTACGTATTGAGGCAATGTATTCAAATATAAATACAAAACAATATTTCTGCGATCTGCTATAAATCTCTACAAAATTCTTTCATTTAAATATACATATAGATATATTTATCAGATTAATAGATTTTATATGTATGTGTAGGAGATGTGTATTTATTTGTATTTATTTGTATTTATTTGCATTTATTTGTATTTATTTGTATTTATTTGTATTTATTTCATATTTATTTGTATTTATTTGTATATATTTGTAGTTACTAGTATTTATCAGTTTTATTTTAAATGTATAAAAATGGTAGAAGAGATTGCATTTAAGGTTTATATGTTTAAAATCAACAGATAGTAACTTCCAGGCTGATTAAGTGAGAATTAAACAATTAACTATTGCATTGAGTACAGACGATGAAACTACGAAACCAGGTATATCAGGAGGTGGTAACTCGGGGCCACACTGAACACTACACACAAATGAACAAATATACCAATAAATCCTTTCTTAAATGTAGATGGTGCCATAAAAATTACATTTTATTTAGTACACTTTTTCTGTTAATAACTTTTTACTGAATAACGAGCTACGGCTAAAAAATTTTCAAAGCTACACCGGGTTATATGTGTATGTTATACGACAACATATATCAAAATCAACGTCATTGGAGCTGAGTCTCTTTTTGTCAATATTTATCAATATAATTTGAAATATAGAATTTATAATATTTGTCAGCTTACCCGAATTTCTTTCGTGACATACTGTGAATGGATTAAAGATTCAAGGTACAGCACGTAAATGCTATATTTACGAGTGAGTTTTTTTGTTTTCTTTTTTACAGTTCCCTTTTTTACTCGGTTTTTCCTCGTGTTTGCATAAATTATAATAAAAATATAAGTAGGGGAAACTATTATAAATAATTAATACATTGTATTAGAATTTGTATTATTAGCGATGAGATAAGTAGAAAAACTGGTGAGTATAACGACGATCAGTTAACAAGATAAAATTCTGATTAGCTAACAGCGTTATTATATATGCAACGAATCGTACGAAGCAGCTTTATTTAGACTGATTTTTCTTTTTTGCGTAAATTCTTTAAATTCGGGGAAAAAAGTTATAAAACATAATGCATGGTCAGATCCTCTCTGTTCATTTGTCTGCAATACTGATTATCGCTGTGTTTCATTAGTAACGATCAAGTTTTTGCTAATTATCTAGAAAAGAAGATTCCTTGTCGATCTTTATGATCTTGAAATATGTTATTAACACATTACGGACGGGTGACGAAATTTCTCGTATTTTATATTTCATATTTTGAAAAGGTAAAAATAGTAAACGACGACATGTGAAAGATTACTTTTAAAAATGATCTTCTTAACACGTTAAGCGCCACGCCGGTCCCTACAAACCGACGCTTCGTTTAGGCGTCGTTGGTTTCTAAGAACTGACAGTATCAATTTCAAAAAATAATACCTTATAATTCATTAATGGGTTCTATTAAATCAAATTAAATAAAGATACGACTTGCCTTTGCAGGTCTTTAGAATTTTCTTCTTAAATTCTTAACTATCTTGCGACCAAACGTTTTTGAATTATTATCACAGGACACAGCCTAAAGGAGAGTCGCCCAAAATCGACGTGGTGTTTAACGTGTTAACCCTTTGCCTTACAATCACGAAGCGCATTCGTGGCGCAGATTATGGTTCGAATACAATAAAAACACACTATATTTCTAGTAAAATAATCTTAATCCTCTATAGCCCGAATTTTGTCTGCTTATTGGAGAAAAAATTACGATTGATTACAGTTTTTCACTTTGATTTGAAAATGTTTCAACTAATAATTATTGTAGATGGATCGTGGTGTCGCTACAGTAATACGGTAAATATACAGTAATCAAATTGATTACTTGAAATAACAACAAAAACACCTCCCCGCTTTCATTTAATGACTCTATTTCGAATTTCTGGTATATTTTCTGGGACGAAATTAGGGACAGAGCCATGTTTTTAATATAATTGCCAGTTCTAATCGATATATGCCAGAACGAGATCACTTCGAAATATGAAAATAGAAGAAATATACTACACATCAACAAAAATAAACGATACCATACCATACCTTAGATGCTAAAATACGACTTCAAATATTAACCCTCTATAGCCCGAATTTTATCTGCTTATTGGAGAAAAAATAACGATTGATTACAGTTTTTCACTTTGATTTGAAAATGTTTGAACTAATAATTACCGTAGATGGATCGTGGTGTCGCTACAGTAATACAGTAATCAAATTTAATATTGCAGTGATAACTAAACAAAATTAATTTTTTAAAATATAGATACTTCGGTTTGTAACTTTTAAGTCACACAGTCCCATAGAGGGTTAACTTCAACTGCAATTTCAATTTATAAGATTGAGAATTAGCAAATATAAATTATGTATGGTATCTCAATATTTTGCATTTGACAAAGTGTTAAACCAGTGAATAGCTATTACTAACGTATACGAGTACTAAAAGAAATCGTAAGGCAAGGGGTTAATGAGTGATAGGACTATTTTATAATTATAACACAAACGTTCCTTCTTTCCAGATTTGTTAAGTGACAAACGTTTTTCGATTAGTATCGCACCACACAGCTTAACAGAAAGTCGACCAAAATCGACGTAGCGTTTAACATGTTAACTTAAACGTTATTATCTATATTTAAAATATGAAATTATTCTTAAAAGTACTTATGTAAGCAACAATTTATTCTAATTCTATTCCGTAGTAAGATTTGGAAAAATCAGGTACCGTCGTCAATGTGTTAAAATTAACATTGTGAACAACTTTTTCATATACATATAACTGCCGCTAAGCGTTAGTTTCGGAGATGTAGAGGAAAATATGTGTAGGAATGCATGCACAACTGCTACTGGCTGTTATTAGTTATATTTTGAATTTTATCGATCATTATTGTGTTTCAGTTTGGCTAGTAACTGGAAAAATTTCCGACATTATATTAAATAACGCGATTATATGATTATCAAAATCGAATTGTCCTAGTCTCGCGGCGGTTGAATATTAGGCCCGATGCAGAGAGCTAATATGCAGCTATCTTTCTTCGTTTTCCAAGTTAAAAACAACGAAGACGGACATATGATCGCAGCGAGATCGCAAGGACAAAAGTCGCTTGTCCACGTTGGATCTTAAGATTTTATCTGTTGCTCATGATTGCGGTTGCCACTGACTAACGACTGCTTCGGCGCAGATTCGTTGCCAATACCGGTAACGATATTTTTTTTGTAAGAATAAGCAGAGCTTGCTGTACAGTTACTAACAAGTGAAAACAATATAGAAAAATAAAATATAAACTAATTAAATATAATTAATAAAATGTTAGAAAATCGCGGTAGACAAACGGCTGAAGTAGGCCATATGCATTTCGTCAAGGCGCTTTCCCACTTAAGGGAAACTCCTTGAGACTTAGGGTAATAAAACTAAGGCAGGCATACTAGCCTGCTTCTGGATAGTCCAGAAGGACATTATTGTAGTAGCCTTCAACGTAAACGCACGTAATATTAAACATAGTATTCAAAACTTCCACAGACATTATTCTTTAATTACCGCTCGAATCCTGATTCCACCTTACAAAAATATAACATAGTTAAATATAATTAATAAAATATAAAATAATCAAATATAATTAATCAAATATGAAATAATCAAATATAATTAATAAAATATGAAATAATCAAATATAATTAATAAAATATGAAATAATCAAATATAATTAATAAAATATGAAATAATCAAATATAATTAATAAAATATAAAATAATCAAATATAATTAATAAAAAATAAAATAATCAAATATAATTAACAAAATATAAGATGATCAAATATAATTAATAAAATATAAAATAATCAAATATAATTAATAAAATATAAAATAATCAAATATAATTAATAAAATATAAAATAATCAAATATAATTCACAAAATATGAAATAATCAAATATAATTAATCAAATATAAAATAATCAAATATAATTAACAAAATATAAAATGATCCAATATAATTAATCAAATATAATTAAAACTTAAACAAAAGAAAAATGACGAATCAATCAATAGTTCCTTCTGGTCGAAATAGGCAAATAAACATTGAAAATTGAAAAGCTAATTAACACTTTGACTGCCATGTTGGTCATATATGACCGGCAACGGTTTCTCCCGTGACGCCACGGTGGTCATTGGTGACCGGAGCCTTTCAACTTTTTACAATTGTAAAAAACGAAGGCGTGTTTTAATTTGTCCTTATCAACCATTACTAAGGTGCCACCGTGGTCACTCGTGACCACCAGTAAGATAAACGCTTCATTTGATAAAAATGTTGTCTTCTAACATCAATTCATTATTATTTTGCCATTATATGCTTTGAATAATAAAAATAATGCCATGGCGTCCTGGGCAAAACATATGATTTCGGCGTGGCAGTCAAAGTATTAATCTGCTAGCGATCGATAATCGTCAACCGCCGAAAAACCGATTA
Organism: Ctenoplectra terminalis; assembly: GCA_019453375.1. Lineage (NCBI taxonomy): Eukaryota > Metazoa > Arthropoda > Insecta > Hymenoptera > Apidae > Ctenoplectra > Ctenoplectra terminalis. The sequence continues at coordinate 10,253 of SMSQ01018398.1, forward strand.
ATCGGCTAGCGTTCGAAAACCGTTAACCGCTAAAAAGCTGATTAATCGGCTAGCAGTCGATAAAGTATTAAATTAATACAAGCTGTAACTCGTGAATTTTTCCGTTTTATCAATGTTGAATATAATTATGATCAGTAAGTTAGATTTAAATTAAGTTATATAGGAATGCGATCGCCCTAAGGTGACCGCCTGCGCTAGTGTCAAGGGTACTCGTTATCCAAGTTTAACTTCGGTTTGTTACGAATATCTCGGAAACAAAGGCTGAGCGGCGATTATACGTACATTTCCATAAAAGTTACCCAAAATAATAAAAATAATGACCCTGAGAACATATTTCAAGGTTACGAAAATCAATCGGGAGTCCCCTATTCCAGATACATCGATAGCGCGTCGATCGATCATCGCCATGACATCAAAAGTCGAAGGCACATCTGCATGTGCGAATTTAGCTGACGGTACGAATCAGTAGCACAAGGCACCACTTTAACGATTTTCTGGCGATAAGGAATGAATTGAGTAACATTTTTGTAACATTGTACAAAAATCATATGCCACCAAAAAATGAACAAACTTGTTACTTGACACGTTAAGCGCCCTGTCAGGCCGTGCGAACAAACGCTGAACTCGTTTAGACGTGGTTTCTAAGAATCAATAGTATCGATTAAAAAAAAATATATATCTTACAATTCATTAATAGGTGTTAGTAAAATTTGTTAAACAAAGATACGACTTTTCTTTGCAGGCTTTTACAATTTTCCTGTTAAATTCCTCGCTGTTTTTTGATCAAACGTCTTTGAACTCCTGTAACGTAGCATACTGCCTAATGCAGTGATTCCCAACGTGGGGCCCACGTCCCACAGGGGGGCAATTCGATTGTTAAGCAGAGCAATTTTATTTAACACTGAAAATACCAAAGCGGTCAAAACGACCGGTTTGTAATTTCTCATAAAAATTCTATAAATTTACAACGATTCAGTTTGGCGAATTTTGGGGGATTTTGTGTGAAAAATATAAGTAAAGATTTATTCTCCTTACTTTATGTATTATTTTAGAATAATATCATTTTTATTTCTTTGGGTACAAATAGGTCTACATTAATCGTCGGTAGGTTTAGTGTTAATATAAAAGGAGCGATGGCATGGCTTTGCGAGGAAACTGAAATCAGATATCCAAATGCAACCAAATGTGCAAAAGAACTATTGTTACCGTTTCTATCTTCATATTTAGCTAAATCCGGATTTAGTACCATAAATGATTTGCTGTAAAAAAAAAAAAAAAAAAAAAGAAATCGGCTGAATATAACAAAACGGGCAGACTCGAGACAGAAGTAAACTAAATTGGAACCTGGTATAAAATCTTTTTGCAGCAAGCATCAAGCGCAAGGATCTCATAAAATTAAAATACTAAATAATTACTAATAATTAAAATAATATAGAAAAATCTTTCATTGAAATTATTTTGTACTTGAATTTCAGTTCTTCGTTATATGTTTTGAAAATTTACTTACCGTGTTTGCTCAATAATTTTCTAGTGATTTATTCCTAAAACCATTCAAGATTTTTTTAGTGAACATTTCGATTTCTGAATACAGGTAACTCTCCTATAACACGGTAGATTAGTTCCTAGAAAATGCCGTGTTGTGTGAAGCTCTGTTGTATGAGACCCAGAGACAGTACAACAAGGGGGGTTACGTTCCGAAAACTTATTGAAAACAAATATTTTTTTTTTTAATTCTACACGAACAAATTAATTTTTATTAAATATATATAAATGTATGTACTGGCGTGAGACACTTTTGTTTTCAGGCCACGGAGATGAAAAGAAATACTTTCCGCAACACTGTATCTTTAATGCGGCAAGCCTCGCCGCGGCTGTAGAAGTACAGTGTTGTACAAAGATTTTTGCAATTTTCTTATCGTGTTATAGCGAAACCATGTTAAAGGATGCCGTGTTGTAGGAGGGTTCGTACAATTTATGAATCGTGTTATAGCGAAACTGTGTTATAGGATGCCGTGTTGTAGGAAGGTTCCTGCAATATTCTTATCGTGTTATAGCGAAACCGTGTTATAGGATGCCGTGTTGTAGGAGGGTTCCTGCAATGTATGAATCGTGTTATAGGGAAACTGTGTTATAATATGCCGTGTTGTAGGAGGGTTCCTGCAATTTATGAATCGTGTTATAGGGAAACCGTGTTATAAGATGCAGTGTTGTAGGAGGGCTGCCCGTACTAAAAATTATGTATATGTTAGGGGAGGGGGCATAAGAATTTTAGAAAGGCTTAGGTGGGGCATAGCGCGAAAAAGGTTGGGAAACACTGGTCTAATGGAAAGTCGACCAAAATCGGCGTAGCGCTCAACGTGTTAGGTTAATAAATGAAACCAGAAGCTATTAATTCGGTTAATGGAAACAAGTGTACAGATTATATTTTTCACCTTTTACGGTATACCAAGCGAAGACACGTTGAACAAAAAATTTTGGACCAAACGTTCGAGAGTAATTGCTGTTCTGTTCGTCACGGACTAGAAAACTCGGTAGCAATTTTAGTCGGGCAATAATCTCGTTACAAGGCCAGTTATCTCGTTATGCGCTTCGTTATGTGTCGAAGCCTGGAAGATGGGAAAAGCATCGTGCGTATGTAGAAGTACGTCGAAGCGACACGAGTCGCATACGCACGTGCATGAAAACGCAAACGCTCGAGCCTGCACGTGCAAATTTTCCGCTTCCACTACACGAATCCTCCGCGTCCGTGTGATCTCTTATAAGCATGCGCGAATTAGGGGTATTACGTAAAATCTCATAGTAATTGATAGTGTGTATCGAGTTTTTCCTTTATTTTTTTCAAACTCGTAGCACTGAAATCAAATTTAACATCCTTTTAAAATTACGTAAAATGAATGACGCGCTACCATTTCTACTTGAAAAGATAATATAAATTGATATTCTTGTACTTTAATTTGCGTTGTAATAACTCTAATCTTTAATTACAGAGATATTACGGTTGATTTACATTCGGCACGCATAGTAAAGAAAGACAATACGTATCGACACGTTTTAACGACTGAAATAAAATCGATACGTCGACATAAATAGCAACATTGATATGGAAATAAAGAAAACATTTAGTGTACAGATTAATATATCGTAAAATAAAACTACGTCCCATTTAAGAGTATTTATTGTGGTCTCCGAGTTAAGAAATATACTTTTTACTGCTTTGTATTACAGATATTAATTACTAATTAACCCTCTATGGGAGCGTGTGACTTAAAAGTTCCAAACTGATGTATCTATATTTTAAAAAATTAATTTTATTTAGTTATCACTGGACTATTAAATTTGATTACTGTATCACCGTAGCGATACTACGATCCTTTCATAGCAAATATTAGTTTAAAAATTTTCAAATCAAAGTGAAAAACTGTGATCAATCGTAATTTTTTCTCCAATAAGCAGACAAAATTCGGGCTATACAGAGTTAATAAAGCATTTGTTTCATATTTATGTATTACTATCGCGAACATAACGTCTTCGATGGACTAGAAATTATTTACGTTCTTTAATTATATCCTATCAAGTCCTTAACTTCGTTAGTTTGCTTTATTAAATAAGAATTTTAATAAGAGAGTTTCAAATAAGAGATTTAGAAGTTTGAGAAAGTATAGAGTAACTCAAAATATTATAAAATTGTACAAACCTTAGAGTAAACTCTATTTAGAAATTAGTAACCAAATACATAAGAATTTTTTCCAAATATATAAAGCAAATATTTAGTTAATATCATTCGATATAATATTATTCAACATAATTTGATTCGCAAAATTTAACTTAACCCTCTATGGAACCGTGTGACTTAACACTAGAACTACCGAACAAGTCAAAATGACTTGTTCATAATTTCTTACAGAAATTTTAGAAATTTACAGTAATGAATTTTTGAGGATTTTCCGGAATTTTTTGTAAAAAATATGCATAAAGAATTACCGGCGATTAAAGTAGAGTGATTTGTAGCAAAGAAATCAAAATGATAGGTATTTTGAAAAATACCTATAATAAGGGTAACAATTCTTTATGCATATTTTTTACAAAAAATTGCGGAAAATCCTCAAAAATTCATTATTGTACATTTCTAAAATTTCTAGAAGAAATTATGAACAAGTCATTTTGACTCGTTCGATAGTTCTAGTGTTAAAAAATTAATTTTGTTCAGTTATCACTGCGCTATTAAATTTGATTACTGTATTACTGTATTACTGTAGTGGCACCACGATCCATCTACAGTAATTATTAGTTAAAACATTTTCAAATCAAAGTGTGATCAATCATAATTTTTTCTCCAATAAACAGACAAAATTCGGGCTATAGAGGGTTAATGTAAGTAGTATTACTTGAAACTCAGTATGTATCTGATCGCTAATTTATCATTTTTCTTAGAGAGTCGAAAAAAATTATGTTATTTGGAAAGGAAATAGCGATGCATATAAAATTTCTTCGAAGTTTGAATTTCACAAATTGAATCTTAAAAACAGCATTCGAAGAATTTTTTAATCCTAGAGCTGATGTTTTTTATAAATCTGGGATAAAAGAATTATTAGGTGTACAAGTTATTTCAATGTGTTTAGCTTTAACTAACTGTAACTGCAATCAGTTAAATTATTATAATTAATCATACTTAATTAAAATAACGTTCATACGGTTCTATGAAAATTTTTCAACGTTTAAACAAATCATTCCGCTTCAATCAATTATAACTCTGTTTTAGATTAACATTTTGTTTCCGCCGTTCTGGCATTTCAAAGTGCTCATTTCAACTTAAACAGAACACATACGTACTATTAAGCTAATAATGACATAACTTGCAAAAAACAATAATCGGCATGATGACATTCTAGAACGTTTTTGATCAGAAACATCGAAACTATTATTCTGAAACCTTCGGAACCACTTTTTGCATGTTTTATGCGTAACATCGTTTAAATGCTAAGCAAATCATTTCCACCGTCCGAACAGCATTTTTTTTCTTTTTGTAATTGAAATGCGAAAAGGATGCAATGTCTGAGATGTTGCTTGTCGGCCTCCATCGTGCTCGCTATTGTTTTTTTAGGTTATGTCGACAGCAAAGTACAATCGTATAGTATCTTGTTTAAGTTAAAGGCGGTACTTTGACATACTAAAAAGGCGGGAAAAAATTGTTGTTTAAAATGGAAATACAGTTGATTAAATCTAAAAGCTCTGGATTCATTTGTAAATCTAATCATTGAAAAATCAATCATTGAAGAATTAATATTTCAATTATAATATTTGAATATAATATTATTCAAGTTAATAGTTGAAAAATGTGCATAGGATTACATGAAAATTATTTTAATTAAATTCATGATTTCGAAGAAACTACGAATGGTTCAATTTTATTTGAGAATACACTTCATATGAACCAATTTAATATGTATACGTATTAATTACTTCGAGTATCAAACAAATATATATTATTTTTATCTTAAATCAAATTCCAATGACGTATTATGTATTCGTACTTCCTTCATTATACGTGTTATATACGAGGAGTTGATATATCGATACTAATTGGATCTATGCGATAGGCAAGAGGAAATCGTTCCGACACTGAAAGTATACCGAAATTGAAACTGTTCATTAACGAAATACAAATTTATTCATTTCCATATTTTACATCGTAAAAACTTTCGAGTGTCACGATGATTTCTTTTTGCCTACCATAGATGATTTCATATATCGAGTCATATATTAGGTCGGTGCATGTGAAATGCCGGATTTTGATTACATGTAAATATTTGTGTTCCTGTTTCCACCGTATGATCATTTATTAGACAACCTTTTATACAGTTCGATTATCTATTATCAGAGTCATATTAAGTTCGAAACACTTTTTCCTAAATTATGCATTTTAGCCACTTTTCAAAAAATTATTCCAAGTATAAATTTTGTTGATATTCGTACAATTTTCTTATACGAACACTTTGACGATAATGCTGCAAAAATCATTCGGAACATAAACGGAGCGTTTAGACAGAATATTGCGAACGAGAGGAAAGTTGAGCATTAAATAAAAAAGTATCATTCTATTAAGTTAGTACATATGAAATGCCGGATTTTGATTACATGTAAATATTTGTGTTCCTGTTTCCACCTTATGATTGTTTATGAGACAACCTTTTATACAGTTCGATTATATATTATCAGAGTCACATTATGTACGAAACACTTTTTCCTAAATTATGCATTTTAGCCACTTTTCAAAAAATTATTCCAAGTATAAATTTTGTTGATATTCGTACAATTTTCTTATAGGAACACAGATTTGACGATAATGCTGCAAAAATCACTCGGAACATAAACGGAGCGTTTAGACAGTATATTGCGAACGAGAGTAAAGTTGAGCGTTAATTCGCAAAATTCCGTTTTAGAAATTTCTCTATAAAATTAGTAACGTGGTAGAACCGAAGCGTCGGTGGATAACGATGCATTGAAAGCACGGATGGAAAATAATTCGCGTCGAACATCAAAAGAACTTGCTCTAACAATATTAATCATTCCATGGTATCGCATCACATTTTGTAAATTGGTAAGGTCAAAAAATGACACGAGGTTATTTTTATTCACTAAGAAAATCCGACATTTCATATGCACCAACCTAATAGAACCGCCTCTACGAGTTGGTGTTAGTTGAGAACGAATCCAAGAGACCTAGAGTACAATAGTTAAAATAAAAATTGCAATACGTTTTTACAACACGTACAGTCGTTTCAAAGCTACTATGCGTCATTGATTAAGAGAGGAAACAAGGTCTGTTCGTTTTATCTTTTATTTAACCACAGTCTCGTTTCCTGCATCGATCGCATTACATAAATTTCTTGTACATAAACTTATGTAGCGCATGAACTTACGTATGCGTGTACAACCTACTGGAATTCGAATGGTGCATTGAATATGTGTATAGAACAATGCACGGACGCATATTTATGCGCTATACGCTTCCATCCTCGGCAGCACCATTTACAAATGCATCTACAGAGACACTGGCTCGACCTACGTTTGCACAGTGGTCTAAAATCCCAGGAAGGATGTCGTAAGTTAGGATTTTCTCTTAATCTACGATCATTCCCGATCTAGGACCGTCGCTCTTCGTGTTTTTATTTCGGATGTCCATTCTTATCGCGACTTTACCATATCAATTCTCTATCTTCAAGTTTCTTTCTCACCGCAACCTGTTTTTCTTATTTCGAATACCAGCTACCAAATAAAAGAAAATTCACCACAAGCTTCAGTTGCTACGAATGTACACGTATATATATGTATAACGATCTGTACAAGCATCCAAAGGATACTTGAAACTGAACCTAACCCTGCTGGTAACTGGATATTCGTTTATCTCGGTGAATGACAAGTTATTAGTCAAAGATGAAACTGGTAAATGTAAACGCAAGAAAGAGATAAGAGGTTTTTCACGTATAGAATGGATTTGCGAAGGTTATAAAAGTGCTGCGATTTCAAACATTTTTCCTTCGAATCAGCTCGACGGAGACAAACATGTTTGAGATCAAAGATTGACTCAATCGTTGCACGCTAATACCACCTACGAGTGTTAAAAAAATAACTTGATAAAATAAAATTTTTCAACCTATTCTATCATTATTTTCATATTACTTTATGTTTCAAAAGCCTGTATTTAACAGTAGAACTACCGACGATTAAAATGTACTTACTTCTATCAAAGAAATCAAAATTATAGGTAGTTGAAGAAAATTCAGAATGCAAGGGAAATAAAACTCGATCTATATTGTGGGTGTGGAATGTGTGTGTGTGTGTGTGTGTGTGTGTGTGTGNAGTTGGTGTTAGTTGAGAACGAATCCAAGAGACCTAGAGTACAATAGTTAAAATAAAAATTGCAATACGTTTTTACAACACGTACAGTCGTTTCAAAGCTACTATGCGTCATTGATTAAGAGAGGAAACAAGGTCTGTTCGTTTTATCTTTTATTTAACCACAGTCTCGTTTCCTGCATCGATCGCATTACATAAATTTCTTGTACATAAACTTATGTAGCGCATGAACTTACGTATGCGTGTACAACCTACTGGAATTCGAATGGTGCATTGAATATGTGTATAGAACAATGCACGGACGCATATTTATGCGCTATACGCTTCCATCCTCGGCAGCACCATTTACAAATGCATCTACAGAGACACTGGCTCGACCTACGTTTGCACAGTGGTCTAAAATCCCAGGAAGGATGTCGTAAGTTAGGATTTTCTCTTAATCTACGATCATTCCCGATCTAGGACCGTCGCTCTTCGTGTTTTTATTTCGGATGTCCATTCTTATCGCGACTTTACCATATCAATTCTCTATCTTCAAGTTTCTTTCTCACCGCAACCTGTTTTTCTTATTTCGAATACCAGTTACCAAATAAAAGAAAATTCACCACAAGCTTCAGTTGCTACGAATGTACACGTATATATATGTATAACGATCTGTACAAGCATCCAAAGGATACTTGAAACTGAACCTAACCCTGCTGGTAACTGGATATTCGTTTATCTCGGTGAATGACAAGTTATTAGTCAAAGATGAAACTGGTAAATGTAAACGCAAGAAAGAGATAAGAGGTTTTTCACGTATAGAATGGATTTGCGAAGGTTATAAAAGTGCTGCGATTTCAAACATTTTTCCTTCGAATCAGCTCGACGGAGACAAACATGTTTGAGATCAAAGATTGACTCAATCGTTGCACGCTAATACCACCTACGAGTGTTAAAAAAATAACTTGATAAAATAAAATTTTTCAACCTATTCTATCATTATTTTCATATTACTTTATGTTTCAAAAGCCTGTATTTAACAGTAGAACTACCGACGATTAAAATGTACTTACTTCTATCAAAGAAATCAANGGGGGATTTTGTGCGAAAAATATAAGTAAAGATTTATTCTCCTTACTTTATGTATTATTTTAGAATAATATCATTTTTATTTCTTTGGGTACAAATAGGTCTACATTAATCGTCGGTAGGTTTAGTGTTAATATAAAAGGAGCGATGGCATGGCTTTGCGAGGAAACTGAAATCAGATATCCAAATGCAACCAAATGTGCAAAAGAACTATTGTTACCGTTTCTATCTTCATATTTAGCTAAATTCGGATTTAGTACCATAAATGATTTGCTGTAAAAAAAAAAAAAAAAAAAAAGAAATCGGCTGAATATAACAAAACGGGCAGACTCGAGACCGAAGTAAACTAAATTGGAACCTGGTATAAAATCTTTTTGCAGCAAGCATCAAGCCCAAGGATCTCATAAAATTTAAATACTAAATAATTACTAATAATTAAAATAATATAGAAAAATCTTTCATTGAAATTATTTTGTACTTGAATTTCAGTTCTTCGTTATATGTTTTGAAAATTTACTTACCGTGTTTGCTCAATAATTTTCTAGTGATTTATTCCTAAAACCATTCAAGATTTTTTTAGTGAACATTTCGATTTCTGAATACAGGTAACCCTCCTATAACACGGTAGATTAGTTCCTAGAAAATGCCGTGTTGTGTGAAGCCCTGTTGTATGAGACCCAGAGACAGTACAACAAGGGGGGTTACGTTCCGAAAACTTATTGAAAACAAATATTTTTTTTTTTAATTCTACACGAACAAATTAATTTTTATTAAATATATATAAATGTATGTACTGGCGTGAGACACTTTTGTTTTCAGGCGACGGAGATGAAAAGAAATACTTTCCGCAACACTGTATCTTTAATGCGGCAAGCCTCGCCGCGGCTGTAGAAGTACAGTGTTGTACAAAGATTTTTGCAATTTTCTTATCGTGTTATAGCGAAACCATGTTAAAGGATGCCGTGTTGTAGGAGGGTTCGTACAATTTATGAATCGTGTTATAGCGAAACTGTGTTATAGGATGCCGTGTTGTAGGAAGGTTCCTGCAATATTCTTATCGTGTTATAGCGAAACCGTGTTATAGGATGCCGTGTTGTAGGAGGGTTCCTGCAATGTATGAATCGTGTTATAGGGAAACTGTGTTATAATATGCCGTGTTGTAGGAGGGTTCCTGCAATTTATGAATCGTGTTATAGGGAAACCGTGTTATAAGATGCAGTGTTGTAGGAGGGCTGCCCGTACTAAAAATTATGTATATGTTAGGGGAGGGGGCATAAGAATTTTAGAAAGGCTTAGGTGGGGCATAGCGCGAAAAAGGTTGGGAAACACTGGTCTAATGGAAAGTCGACCAAAATCGGCGTAGCGCTC
>SMSQ01018398.1:21246-33102 GCA_019453375.1 Ctenoplectra terminalis
ATCTACAGTAATTATTAGTTAAAACATTTTCAAATCAAAGTGAAAAACTGTGATCAATCGTAATTTTTTCTCCAATAAGCAGATAAAATTCAGGCTATAGAGGGTTAAAAAATTAATTTCGTTTAGTTATTACTGCACTATTAAATTTGATTACTGTATTACTGTAGCGACACCACGATCCATCTACAGTAATTATTAGTTAAAACATTTTCAAATCAAAGTGAAAAACTGTAATCAATCGTAATTTTTTCTCCAATAAGTAGACAAAATTCGGGCTATAGAGAGTTAATAAAAAAACTTTTGTTACAATACATAGAATTATGTGCATGCAGACGTGACTAATGCATTAAAGTCTGCCTATCCGGGTGTTACTAACATAACCATCTCCGCTGTGGTGGTTATCGTTGTTGACTATCGATTATCCGACGATGCTATAGTAAAATCGATCTCAGTATCTACATATAGGGTGTCCAATTTACGCAGATTTGGGTTAGGTTCGGGCTAGTCTTAAATCCGGCTTAGAGGTGTAACGCGGGGGGAGTATTGGACGTGTTCTTCAGGAGTTCACGGTGCACCCCTTACCAGTGCAGAGGAAGACCACTGTGGAGGTTCTAGTCGGTGAGAACCCGACACCGCTCCGGTCCCTCTCTCGCATGGAGCCGGGCTGTCTGTAAAGATTTGCTCCGTGTAAAAAAAGAAATCTTAAATCCAGCCGGTTATCGCTGTTTCTCCTCGTTTCCAGCGGTTGCTTTGTTCAGGGAGCCTTATTTGAACGAAATTCATCTCCCTATAGATATCGCTATAGCGTCATCGGCTACTAAACAGTCGACGATGATAACTACCACAGAGAAAACGGTTGTGTTGGTAACATCTCGATGCGCCGCGTTCAATGTATCAGCCACGTCTGTATACGCAGTATTCAATGTATGGTACTGGGTTTTTTTTATTAGTATCACGGAAACTAATAAATATTCGAAGCTAATATTTTAGATTTAGGGTTAAGTATTCTACCCACCAGAATTCTATATATTGTACCAAAAGTTTTTTTTATTAATATCTCGGAAACTAATAAATATTTGAAACTAATATTTTAGATTCAGAGTTAGGTATTCTACTCACCAGAATTCTATATATTGTACCAAAAATTTTTTTTATTAATATCTCTGAAACTAATAAATATTTGACACTAATATTTTAGATTTAGAGTTAGGTATTCTACCCACCAGAATTCTATATATTGTACCAAAATTTTTTTTTATTAATATCTCTGAAACTAATAAATATTTGACACTAATATTTTAGATTTAGAGTTAGGTATTCTACCCACCAGAATTCTATATATTGCACCAAAAGTTTTTTTTATTAATGTCTCGGAAACTAATAAATATTCGAAACTAATATTTTAGATTTAGGGCTAGGTATTCTACCCACTAGAATTCTATATATTGCACCAAAAATTTTTTTTATTAATATCTCTGAAACTAATAAATATTTGACACTAATATTTTAGATTTAGAGTTAGGTATTCTACTCACCAGAATTCTATATATTGTACCAAAAATTTTTTTTATTAATATCTCTGAAACTAATAAATATTTGACACTAATATTTTAGATTTAGAGTTAGGTATTCTACCCACCAGAATTCTATATATTGCACCAAAATTTTTTTTTATTAATGTCTCGGAAACTAATAAATATTCGAAACTAATATTTTGGATTTAGGGTTAGGTATTCTACCCACCAGAATTCTATATATTGTACCAAAATTTTTTTTATTAATATCTCGGAAACATATATTGTACCAAAGTTTATATATTGTACCAAAGTCTATATATTGTACCAAAGTTTATATATTGTGCCAAAATCTATATATTGTACCAAAGTCTATATATTGTACCAAAAGTTTTCTTTTTAATATCTCGGAAACTTATAAAAACCCTAAAATAACATTTTAGATTGAGGGTTCCTTCAACGATCTCTCCAAATTTCACGTCGATCGGAAGCGTTTGGTTTTTGGAAGTACAGCCAGAAATCGAGTATTCACAACTTGCAAAAATATTATATCACCTTATCTCTACCTTTAAAATTTGATGCCGATCGGGATCGTATGCTTTTCGAAAGAATGCAAATAAATGGTGAATGTACAGGACCATTTATTACATTTTATTATATCTCGAATGAAACTCGGTGAGTTAACCTTAATTTACGTCTCGGCGATGCAATCTTTGAACACATTAATCTCCAACAAAGGGATCTGTTTAAATTCGAAGAAACGAAAAATTGAACAAAGATACAGGAAAACATCTATCATTTCCTTTTTATAAATTATCAACATTATTTGCTATTTCATAACAACACGTTATCTATATTCCTCGGTATCGGAAGATATTTACGACCAATCCGAAAGGAAGCAGGGTAATTAAGCGTGTAGTCTTAAGAACGGGTATCAACAAGTACAAAATGGGGCTGTAGATAATGGAAGAATTGAATATTGTTGACGAGACAAAGGTCTGAAACATCAAAGAAACAAGATCTTAATTCTAATATATTTCTTTTGAAAGGAACACCGAACGTGACGTTAAAACAGGTGTTTATATCGCGAAAGAATTTACGTAGCTATCGCTAAACCCGGTACTCTAAGATTGTTTTTAAAATACAGTACACATAGTTATTGAAATATATGCAGAGGTCATAAAATTAATCAAGCATCGAAGGTTTACATGTCAAGTATCTCGATGAGCGAACTGATAGAAACCCAAAAGAATAAGGATCCGAAACCTTAATCGCGGTCGCATATACAGTAACGAAAATATTCGGACAGTAGTAGAATTTCGAATATTATGCTCCGTATTTGAAGGAGATATACAATAAACAATCAAAATGTACGGTGTTACGTTACATTATGGTTTTTAGTTTACAATGACATTGAAACAGTTCGTTTAATGCGTATAGTGTTTAACACGTTGACTGCCGCGCGCATTTTACGTGGTTTGCCCATGGCGCCAACATGAATTTCTTATTATGCGATGTATGTTACATATGTTGAAAAAAATAATATCTATATTTTCCTTGTATTAATAAAATTATATTTGCATGTTCCGTATGGCATTAATTTCTTCAAACTATTATAGTAACAGCGGTATTATTTTAAAATTTATCAGTATCGATATTTACTCTAATTATGTATTTTACTATTGGGACCGTGTGAGTTACAAACTGATGTATCTACATTTTAAAAAGTGAATTTTGTTTAGTTATCACTGCACTAATAGAAACTATTAAATTTGATTACTGTATATTTACCGTATTACTGTAGCGACACCACGATCCACCTACAGTAATTATTAGTTAAAACATTTTCAAATCAAAGTGAGAAACTGTGATCAATCGTAATTTTTTCTCTAATAACCAAAGAAAATTAGGGCTATAGAGGGTTAACACGTTAAGCACCGCACCGGTCCCTACAGACCGACGCTGAAATTTTCGTTTAGGCGTCGTTGGTTTTTGAGGACAGATAATACCAATTTCAAAACATAAAACCTTATAATTTACGAATGAGTTTTATTAAATTACATTATATAAAGATACGACTTTCCTTTGCAAACTTTTATAATTTTCTTCTTAAATTCTTAACTATTTTACGACCAAATGCTTTTGAATTAGTATCACAGCACACAGCCTAACGGGAAGTCGACCAAAATCGGCGTGGCGTTTAACGTCTTAACGCTAAAACTACCAAAGCGGTCAAAATTTTTGTAATTTTAATTTTTCATAGAAATTCTATAAATTTTTAACGGTGCTTTCTTTAGTATTTTCTGTGATTTTCTATGAAACATATTGTTAAAGATTTTTTTTCGTATTACGTATTTTTTTCAAATACTTATTAGAATTTGTTTGATACAAATAGATGTACTTTAATCGTCGGTAGTTTTAGTGTTAAATAATAACGGATAAACGAGGTAATTCTAAGGTTACAAAAATATTCGGACATCGTTAAAGATATAATAATTTCTAAATTATCGAGAAGTTTATATTAGTTATGGACATAATTTTTCTGTAGACATTGCCGTTATTCCAATGTACAGAACCCACCTTTATGTACATAATAACATGAAGGCTACTTCAACTAACTTGACGACCTCGAATTGGTCGTAAGCAACACCTTGGAAAAATTGTTTAAACAAAAGCTGCAATTATAGAAAGTGCCATATATATAGCATGCCAAAATATTTTATTTCTTATAATCATATATTTTTTTTTTGTTTTCTTCTGTAGAGCTATGAAGGTCACTTTTTAATCTTACCAACAAATATCCAATATTTTATTGAAAAGTTAGATGCATCGAAGGAACAATATTTAACGACAATTTATTTGATATGAAAATCCCTAAAGATGTTTTATAATCCTACAATAACTCTTCCACTTCCTAATTGTGTAAATTAAGTACCAAAATCTATTCTGAAGAGTGAAATATAATAATATAAATTATTTTCATATTATTTTATCTGGGATTGAATATTTTTTAAATTTTCTATTAGACCGTTATTTCACACAAATGTATTTAAAGGCAATGTTTATTCAGAAAAAAAACAAGAATGGAAGAATTACTTTTCGATGAATATTGCACGTGTTCACCTTGATCACATGATCGAACAACTGATCAAACAATTTTTTTTATATGTTGAATAATTTAATGTTACTGACAATGAGCTAGATGAATCATTGTGTGTAAACTGTGACACCTTTATGGGCTGTGTGTTCATATTCGTTCAATGGTGCTCAATTGCGCATGATTTTACACACCTTTATTGTTAGTATGCAACGTATTATAATACAGTAACGTACTTTGGGTATGTTCTGGCATTAAAAGAGGTAATAATTAATATTGCCTTGTGTCAATTTGACTTATTATCTCAGTACAATTCAAAATAACGTAAAATATAATATTTACGATGACAACTTTCTACAAATCATTGTCGTTAACAAAATATTCAATAACGGAACATTTGTAAACATAAATTTGTGAAAACCTTGTCAAGATGAAAAAAAAAGATGATTAATCCAATCGAAGAGTGGTTTTTGTGGTTCGTTCGACGGTACACTTTCTAATTTCAAAGTTAAACTTTCATTTATTTATTTAATTATATGTAACACAACCGTATTTTATTCACTTACAGTACTTGGAGCAAGCAATATATTGTTCATAAAAATATTTATAGTAATTTTAAATATATTTAATTTATTTATAACTTTCAATTAGTAATTTGCCGAAACGGAGTTAAGGTAAGTGCTCTGTAATTGTAAACCTTGCCAATTTTATTCTTTCTGTACCTTTTTTTGCGTATTTTCTCATTTTGACTCTTACAAGGAGAACACAGTTATACATGAAGTATAACTTTCGGATTTTTATGAAACTCTACAAATCGATAAAACATCGAAAGATGTACAGCCATGTTCAATGCTAGGTACAGACACTCAATAGTTTATGAGATATTTAGCAATAAACATTGAATTATCTATTTAGTTAGAATTTAATGTTTTCCTTCTATATAAACTAATTAGAATTTGACATTTTTATCCGTATTTGTGATATATTCATTGAAAGACCGTTATGTTTCGTTGTATGCGCATGGGTATAGGCGAGCAAGCTATGCAGCGAGTTCGGTATGTGCGATGTAATGAGTTGTGTTTCGTTTTTATATATTATAGTTCAGTATGTTAACAATCCAGTTCATTTTGTGTTTTATTGTAATTATCTTGACGTTAAATATGGTGTTAACATTGAGTTAAGGTGATACGTTTATCTATGCTTCTAAAAGAAAATAAAAAACCTTGTTTTAATCAACTGCGCAATAACATTCATGAAGTACGAATATTTTAGCATTTCATTGTTGTTACAATACATACCGCATAATATTTAATTAATTACGAATGTTTAATTAATTAATAATAATTAATAATAACCATAACAATTAATAATAATTAATATTTATGTTTTGATGTACCAAATAAGATTACTAAAAAAATACAATAAGGAAATAAAATTAAAATAGAGCAGATAGAACAAAAAATTTAACCATTTAACAATGGTGGATTCTAACCATCAATCCTTCGTTTTGCAGGCTACCATTGCTAGTATATAAAAACTTTAATTAATAAAATGTATGTTTTAATGGTTTTCATTATGCCAGTGTATTAACCCTAGAAAGATACTGTGGAGTCCTTGAGGATCCCACTAAACATCAATCACCTCTAAAGAAGCGTAAACAAATATTAGCATACCGAGGCTTTGTATACTCTCCTAATTTATGCCCAAATTTAGAAAATAACAAAGAAAAGAAAATTTTTTATTCATTTTCATTGCTTTTATTGGTGTTGGAGTCTCCGGTAACTGGACAATTTTTTTAATATAACACAACCGTATTTCATTCACTTACAGTAAATATATTGTTCTTAAAAATGTGTAAACATCTTTACTTTTAAACTGTAAAGATGTCTTTTTTTTTTAATCGTTACAGAAATATAGTTTGTTGAACTTCTGCAAAAATATCTTCTATTACGTGTTTCTCCGAAGTATACGTATTTTTTTATTCCATTTACGGTTTCAATGAATCACAAGATTTCTCCAAGAAAATAGAATAAGCGCTGAGCGTATGTTTGCTTACGACTGCAAAAGTATTATCGAGGATAATTGTTAATTCCGAAAATTTTTTTTCTAAGCTACACAGATAACGTATCGATTACATTTTTTATACACACAAAACCATAAATATTGATCTAAGTAGTCGATACGTAATGGTATTATAAAGAATCTAAACCGAACCAATGTCTTTGTAGTTCAAATAAATTTATTTATTTTTATTCCAGTACTTTAAATAAATATAAAGTAATGTAATCATAGTTTCATAAAGTATCTATAGCAGAATAAAAGAAGAATAAAAGAAGAATTTAAAAAAAATCTTCAATAATATCGAAATTAACTAAGATATCTTTCGAGGTCCTCCGCGATTCCACGAAAATACAAGTGTCCTTCTAGGGTTAATTCAATCTATATTGTTAAATATCTCATAAACTATTCTGTGTCTATACCTAACATTGAACACAGGTGCACACTTTTTTATTCTTTCTCGACCTTCAAAGTTCCATCAAAATCCAAGAATTACGCTTCATGTAACTTGTTAGACCGCGATCACACGAGCGTAAAAAAAATGGACGAGTAGCGTGACATTGTGATGCGTCAAGCAGTCGCACGAACTGTTACGTCCGTCTTCGTCGTCCATGCTGAGGCAACGACGAACGGCAAGCACTATCTCGTCCGTCGACCTCTCAACACGGACGTTGCTGCATTTTACGTATTCGTACAGATCTGGTCACACGACAGACGAGTCGACGTCCGTTTTTGGTGAATCATGTAATAGATCTTGCTCATACGGATACTTATGATATACTGGTGTGAAAAACTTTTCTCAAGCCACTTACGGACGACAAAACCAACGCTCGCGTAATTGCAGCTATAGTTGCAGCTACGATACAGCGAGGTTCTAAATTGAAGCATTAATAGTCGGTGCCGATAAATATTGCGGCGAGAGATTTTTTCGTATCTACGACCCTGACCACAGTTTCGAATAGAAATAACCGTATTTTTTGTATCTAACAACTGAAGTCCAAAAAAATATTACAATAAAGAAAATAAGTATATTTCATATTTTTTTTTATGTATTCTTTGTTATTTTATTAGGCTGTCAGAGGATTAAAGAGATTAATTTATACGGCAAAATGTAAAATAGTTATAGTTATTGTTACTGTATATGTGTATCATTTTATCTGTTGGGATCCGGGTATGATAGAGACGTATGACACCGAACTTATTAAAATAATTTATTTCGGACGCTCCAGTTCGAACCTCGGATACAATTTTAATGCTTCGTGTTTTAACTCTTTGGAGCACGCTGGGATTAAAAGTATCCCACCTTTTTGATGCACCGTAATGCACGCTGGGACATTTTTAATTCCAGACTCAGAGAAAAGAATGTGCTTTAATAAGTACCATTCACGAATCCACATGGCACGGTGGAACTATTTGAGTCCCATCCCATAAGAACAAATTAAAATCAAGTTATTATTATTTTTTTATGTTTTTTATGTTTTTACATTATGTGATTCGTTTATTAGTAAAAATATACCAATTTTGTTTCATTTAAAACGCAATAAAATTTCTATGCAACACGGGTCTATTTTATTATCTGTGTTAGAACTGTGTGACTTAAAAGTTACAAACTGATGTATCTATATTTTAAAAAATTAATTTTATTTAGTTATCACTGTACTAGTAAATTCGATTACTGTATTACTGTAGCGACACCACGATCCACCTACAGTGATTATTAGTTAAAACATTTTCAAATCAAAATGAAAAACTGTAATCAATCGTAATTTTTTCTCCAATAAGCAGACAAAATTCAGGCTATAGAGGGTTAAAAAATTAATTTCGTTTAGTTATCACTGCACTATTAAATTTGATTACTGCATTACTGTAGTGACACCACGATCCATCTACAATAATTATTAGTTAAAACATTTTCAAATCAAACTGAAAAACTGTAATGAATCGTAATTTTTTCTCCGATAAGCAGACAAAATTCAGGCTATAGTGGGTTAAAAATGTTTACGAGTGCAAAGGGTTAATATAATGCAAGAATTGGTCCGCTGTCAACGTCCCGATATAAGAGAGAAAGCTATTTTCTATGAGCGCGCAGGGTCTTTATGTAAGAGCTGTATGGTATGGAGAGGGTAGCGGTGATCCTTGGTTTTGGTCTGAGTCAAGACTCTGATTTTTTGTTCGGCTTTGGAGTGAGTAATTTGTTTTTGTGGGATGATCGCAGTTATCTGTTTTGGCATGATTCGGCGTGTGTAGCTAGGTTGGTTATCCAACATATCAATTCATGTGTTTGTTACCTGTATTATAATTTTATTTCTCACATACAGCAAGGTCGGGATAGACCGGCCAGTATTAATATCTCTTTTATATAANGGGTTAAAAATGTTTACGAGTGCAAAGGGTTAATATAATGCAAGAATTGGTCCGCTGTCAACGTCCCGATATAAGAGAGAAAGCTATTTTCTATGAGCGCGCAGGGTCTTTATGTAAGAGCTGTATGGTATGGAGAGGGTAGCGGTGATCCTTGGTTTTGGTCTGAGTCAAGACTCTGATTTTTTGTTCGGCTTTGGAGTGAGTAATTTGTTTTTGTGGGATGATCGCAGTTATCTGTTTTGGCATGATTCGGCGTGTGTAGCTAGGTTGGTTATCCAACATATCAATTCATGTGTTTGTTACCTGTATTATAATTTTATTTCTCACATACAGCAAGGTCGGGATAGACCGGCCAGTATTAATATCTCTTTTATATAAGTAAAACAATAAGATTAGACGAACTTGAGTTTAACAAATTCTACATTACCTTTGTTTCAGTTTTCTAATAGGGTAAGCCTGAGATAGTTCGACCACAGGGAGAGACCGATCAGTATTAATATCTAAAAATAAAACAAATAAATCGGCTTGTTATTATTCTCGTACTCACAACTGTCGCAAAACCGAATACATATTACAAACTACATTTCAAGTTTTGTGCATAATAGAATGTAAAATTTAAAAAAACTATTTCGAAACCTCCGCAAGCGAAGATTGGGTTAATTGTGTAAGGTAGGGACGTTGGTTTCATGATGGATGCTCTAAGCATGGGAACATTTGTGAATGATGGATGCTTTAAGCATGGGAAAATTTAAGAAAAAGCAACATATCAATTAATTTTCTCTGGTATCTTTTTTGTAAGCTACATTTTTTGGTATTTTCAATGAGTGGGCGCTCTAACCCGAACATGAGCATGAGACCGTCCATTTGCAATGTTGGTATTTCTTGGTAAAAAAAAAAAATATTTTGTTATGTCGCGAAGTATGATTTATATATATTATAAATTACTTATGCGCTGCTTTAATTTACCTAAAAAAACAATAATGCAATAGCTTCTTTCCAAAAAGTGGTCCAACTATCCCGGACTTACTCTACTAATATTTATATTATATTTATTGTAGCTTAACTGTATAACTATTAAGCATGTAATATTGTATATATTTGTGCTCACTAATAACCACAAGGTGGATGTGACCTTAATAAATAAATAAAAATAATAATAAATCATTTTTAAAACCGCGAGCCACTAGTGATTCAGGCGTGGCATACGGAGGGTTAATAGGAATGATTTTTGTGCACAAAAAACGGAGAATTCCCTTTTTTTAAGTTTAATTCCAATGTTAATTCTTTAACTGTGAATAGCGAGCAGTCCAGCAAGAGTTGCTCTCTCTGGACAAACACCGCCTTTAGGCGCCCAATGCGAGATCGCCATTTATAGCGAACAACGCCTATAGGTGCCGCTAATTTGTTTTAAACAATTACCTAACAATACATATTAACGCGTTTGCATTTCGTGTCCTGATATTATACGCTTTTTGCTCAGAACCTTTTCCACAAAAATCAAACATAATTCGCATAAATTGTATTAAATTGTACATAAAATCAAACACAATTCCCATATATCCCATGTGCGTCCATCATGGACATCGTTGACGATTGGTCCGTTTTATTTCTGAATGCTCCGCAGTCAAAGAGTTAACAAACGAATGCTACTAAAAAATAACTGTACAAATACACGCGGAACATAAATGTTTATTTTAACAGTTTTTACTTTTGAAACTCCGTTGTTTCGAAAACCGTGAAAGACTGAAATCGTGTAAAAAAAAGTACCGTGTAAATCGAAAGATAGGAATAGTTACCACTATCAACAATATCTAGACGCTACGAAATGTTGTCTAGCTTCGTGACAAACATCGTGACTAGCTTCGTTTCCACACACACAACTTCAATCTGATAAAATGTCTGTGAATGCGATAAAATCGTGAAAATCTCCTTCTCGCGAATCTCACCTAGTTGGATACCTCTGCTTTAATCGTACCTACAATTTTATTAGAATCAGCGTTTATCAATTCGGCGTTGTCTCTCGATAGCGACAGCCTACCTTTAAGTTCGAGGCGAGATCGAATGACCGAAATGGTTCGTTAGCTGCATTAATGCCAGGAAATACATCGAAAAGAGGTGCGCGGTCACGTATCCCGTGTACGGGCGCACGATCGCGAGCTCGCTTAAATGTATGCGTTTAAAAGTATTTGCTCGCTCACCACACGTTTCAATGTCTATAGAGAGCGGCGACGTTGCCACAGTCGAACTGTCTTATCCATTTTCGCGTAAGGTTAACGACCGATGGGTTTGCGAAACTCGGCGACTTGCAACGAGTACGAGCGTCTGCTGGAACCGCTTGTACATCGTACACCTACGGGCATGACGTATTTGTGTAATTGGGAAATGGCGGATTCACACCGTGACGAGCTGGGCTGGGCCGGGCTGAACCGTGGATGGACGCGAGCGCATACGTGGGCCGCTTAAAAAAGCTCGGAAATTTCCGTGACTCGGTTACAGAAACGGACCGGCTTGCACCGTTTTTGGTTACGCCACTCCGACCTCTTTCGGGAACGAGCTTACGACACACGGACAAAAAGGGACTGTAATCTGCGCGAGCATCTTTTTACCAAGAGCTGGATCAAATGGTATAGGTCGATGGGTCCAAAGAAAAATGAAGCTATAGAATAGTTACTCCTCGCTGCTCGAGTAAACTTTTGTTGCATGATTGATGATAGAGGGAGAAGGAGGTCAGTTTAGTCTTGATAAGAAATTGTACGCCCTTGTCCATGAGTGACCGGACGCTTAACAAATTTAGAATAAAAAGAAGAAGTTTGTGGTATAGTT
>SMSQ01018399.1:2456-15965 GCA_019453375.1 Ctenoplectra terminalis
AAAAAAAAAGAAAAAAAAAAAAAAAAAAACTATACGCTGGTCGGAGAATTTCATGAATTTTCCCAGTGTTCCAAAGCAAAAGGATCATTTACATGTAAATTTGACGAGCGAGTTTCATTAATAAAGGATTCTGAAAAGTATTTCTTCCCGCTCTGTCTCTTTATCTGTCTTGGACGACATTAAAAGCTTTATAAAGTAAACGGAAGTTCCTTTTCCAGCAAACGGTTTTGTTTACAAAAATAATACCAGGCCGGGGAGCAAACGATAAATATTACACAGCTTTTGTGCTGGCCCGTTCGAAACAGATTCTTCCATTTCGAAGCCGGTTTCTTCTTCTTCTTCTTCTCTCACCGCTTCTTCTTCTTCTTCTTCTTCTTCTTCTTTATTCTGTGTCGAGTTTCTTTTTCTATTTTCATAAGTGTAGCCACGAAGCGAGGCAAAATACGAACTGGATTCCGAGTCCATAGAAATACCTTGAGCGATATTCGCTCGATCCGACAGCGAGTCCCTTCGCGAGACGCTAAACTTTCACGGAACAAAATACAAAACTTGTCTCCGAGCCGTAATTCCTTTCGACGCAGCAACCAGTGTATTCTTTCGAACCGCGAGGATCTTTTTGCGACGCGTAGCTTGTTATTAAATCATAAGGCAATCGTTTCGCTCGCTTCGATCGGTGGGTTTATCGAGAGCTGGGTGGAAGCAAATTCTTGTCTTGTAAAATAAGCATACGATAATTGGAAAATAGGTATATTTATGCTAAGTGTTTCCCAAGCGATGGTAGAAATGTAAAGTAGGTGTTTCTGCAGGAAGAAGTAAGTCGAAAACGTGGCTTAACGTTAATGTTAAAATTTTAACGCGTATAGTATAAATTCGGTGCAGAATGCAAAGAAATAAATAATATTGTTTCAATGCAATGAAATTCAGTTTTTTGATTATTGAAATATATTTTCCCAAAAATGTACCTGTGACTACTGTGGGCGCCTAAAGACGCTTAGAAATTTTGCGCTTGTGACACTACAGGCGCCTATAGACGCCTTGAAAATTTAAGCTTAACGTTAATGTTAAATTTTTAACGCGTATAGTAACAATTCGGTGCAGACTACAAAGAAATAAATAATATTGTTTCGATGTAGTGAAATTCAGTTTTTTGATTATTGAAATATATTTTCTCAAAAATGTACCCCTAACAAAAAATTTCCCCATTCTCGGCGTACGTGCTAATTGATTTCTTACCGTATGATACGGCCGGTGAGTCTTGAAGTCAGCCGTAGTCAAAGGGTTAATTGATGAAATATTGAGAAGAGATTTTTTTTACGTAGATGGAGTATCGTTGGATAGATCTTTAGATCGATTTTATAGATAGGAATATTGTTAGGAATATTTTCTTGTTTTTATGTAGATTTTAGATATTTATTTGCTTTATTTTTTTATTTAAAAAATTTGATTTGAAAGGTATCTGTAGGATGCAAAAGAATTTTTCGTAAGGTTCGTGGAGTGAATATTATATAGTTTATGAGATCATATACAGGTTTTTTTTATAAAAGGTAGAATTACCTAATTTGGTAATTTAAGTTATGTATGAAATTATTTTATTAGAAAATAAAGATGTAGTTGAGTCAATACGTTGATATTAGAAAAAATATAGAAAAATTTTTTAGCACGAAATTTTCGATTTCTAGTATTTCTATCTCTTCTGTTAAAAAATTATAATATCTTAACATATATAAATGGATACCAAACGATTTAAATTAATTTAAAATTAATCCGACACAAATTTAAAATTTAATGAATGTATATGCCACGAAGGTAACGAAAATATGAATTAAAAATACTACCAAGTGACAAAACCGTTTGCTCGAAATCAGTTATCTTCGTTATACGAAAATAAATTATAGTAAATACACGATGACAGATTAGTGCCAGATAATAATTAAAAAAAAAAAATTAGCAATAATAAATGATAATACCACTGAAATTATAACAGTTGGTAATTCATAATAGTAGAACCTATCATTATGAGAAAACGAAAAGAATGATTGAAAATTTATTGGACACCATAAATGCTTTTAAATATCTTGATAAATTTATAAAAATATAAAAATATATTTTCTCTTCTTTCCAAACATATCTTTATTACACGTATATTATTAAAAAAAAAGAAAGAAAAAAAACTCAGGCTCTCTCGTTTTCACTTAAAAATGAATAATTGCGATTCTCGTGTACACGCAGAATGATTGATTGAAAATCAGCGGAAAGGGATTGCGTTATTTAATCCATGTTCAAAAAAGATTTACATATTTCAATCGACGTAGAATGTACATATTTATGAAGCGTATCGAAAATATTTTCCGTCTAAAAATGCTACAGAATAATGCTTCATAAAATTTAAACGATGCGTGCGTAATTCGTTTAACAATGGAAGGTAGTGAATTTAGTACTTCGTTAATTTATTCTGTATCGACGTAACAATAACGTCAAAATTAATTTAATTAATCCAACGAATTTACCATAGAATTTAAATTATCACAATTATCGAACCTTACATCTCCAAAAGAAAAAAATTTTGAAGAAAAAAAAAAAAGATAGAGATATCAAAATTAATATCTCGCGTCACACCAACCTTGTTTTCGCACTTACAATTAGTGAAATGATCTAACGCGAGATTGCGTCGTTAAAGAAAAGGACGAAGAAACGAGGCAGCGCGAGGAACAGGAAAACGGAGCTGAAAACGTGAATTTTTCCGGTAGAATTAAAGTGAAATAGGGATTGTTTACTGCACCTGTGACGACTGAAACTTGCTGACTAACTTCTCATTTTTCCTCCCTTAGCCTTCTCGTTTTCTCTTTTCTTTTACCTTTTTCTTTTTTCTTCCTTTCTTTTTTTTTTTTTTCTATTTCAAGAAACCGGCTCATCCCGCAGAGTGACTTCCGCTCTTGCCCATTCGAGTTTCCGCTAGTCTTTTGCTTCTGCAAAAATTGTACCTTCCCGTCGTCTTTTTCCTCTACAACAAAAACGTATTCCTACACGAAAACACGTATACGGGGATACATTCGTCTACGGTTTCATGCAAAACAAAAATTATTGTCAACGAAATTCTTCTAACGTGAGATTTTTCAATAACGGCTTTAGGATATTAATTTGTAAAGATTTCGGTATTTTTGTTTTAATGTAAAGTTTGATTTATTATAGAGAAAGCTGAGGTGAATCGTATAATTTTCTGTTCGATACTGAAGAAATGATAGTCAGTATTTAGAAAGTTAATTTTTTATTATAAATTTGTGATTAATAGCTATTTAGTTCGAACTTTGATGATAAAAAATTTGTTTAAGTTTGGAAACCTTTGTTTTGATTAAATTTTTACAAATTAATATCCTAAAGCTGTTATTGGAAAATCTTATGTTAGAGAAATTTCGTTGAATATAATTTTTGTTTTATACGAAACTGTAAACGAATGTATTATAATTTTTGTATTTTCATTTTAATGTAAAGTTTGATTTATTATGGAGAAAATTGAGGTGAATCGGATAATTCTATATTTGATACTGAAGAAATAATAGTCAGTATTTAGAACGTCAATTTTTTATTATAAAGTTGTGATTAATAGCCATTTAATTCGAACTTCAATGACAAAAAATTTGTTTAAATTTAAAAACCTTTCTTTTAATTACGTCTACCATAATTATACGTGGAAGATAGTATTGGCCAAATGACGACCGCGATTTTCTCGACGGGCAGTTAATTTTTAATTATTCTCCTTTCCAAAATTTTTGATAGAATTTAAGCTCAATTAAATTCAATCATACGAATAACGTGTCTATTCTTGCCTTTCACTTATGCATAATTAGTGGACTATGATTGGAACGGCCAAAGTGATATCCAATGATGAGAATTAGCTTGCGTCTTCTTCGATGCATTAATATTAAAATCACCAAAACCGTCGAATAACTTTTGTTTCAATCATTTCTTTATATCTTTTATCGTTTACGATTTATAAACACTTACATAGAAGGGTTGATTCCGAAGAAATTATTTTTTTATGAAATTTGAATCCTCCCACACTTTTTTTTAGAAAATTTCTCGCACTGATTTATACACCGCAAGAAACAGTGTAACTTTTGTTTCAATCATTTCTTTATATCTTTTATCGTTTACGATTAATAACTACCTATATAGGAGAGTGAAATCGAATAAAAGGGTTGATTTCTTCCTTAAAGTAAAAATCGGGCAACAATGAAGTACAGATTATATTATTACGAAGATCTAAAGGACATTTTTACAAAGTTTCGTCAAAAATCGGCGTGTATCAGTCCCCGATGTTCCCCTGTAAGAAAATCCGACGTTTCATACGCACCAACCTACTGCAAAACCGCGGTTACACCAGTGTCCACGAATGGCGATTAAGAATTCGTTTGGAAGCTTCACCGAAACGTTCACGTATTCCGCAACAACGGACTTCCATTTTCAATTTAATAACACGACCAGTTCCAGCCGAAGGAGCTTTCACGTTTTTAATATCCTGTTTCGAAGAAACATGCAGTCTGCATCGTTCCGCTTGGCTTTGCGTGGAAAAAAAGCAAAAAAAAAAAAAAAAGAAAAACAATTGGCAGACGAGCGGAGAGAAGAATTCGGCGAAAACGGTCACTGTTCATCGTTGAAAAGTTTGCGTTCCGTAGGGAGGAACTCGTAGAATCGAGCGTACGGTTCGCCATTGAAATTGCCATGGGATCTGACGTAGAAAACATTGCGTCCAAGCTATCCGCGAACAAAAAAAGAAAGAAAAGGAAAGAAAAAAAAAAAAAAAAAAAATAGGGGACCAGGAAACGCGAAGGAAATATGGATGCGACGCGTTTCAGTTAAATTGAACTTTGATGAAGGATCCGTCTGTGACAATGAATTGTTACGTACGCCTCGATGTTCGCAAACGGCTGCTGTCGTGCGTGGCTATTGATTCTTTCAGCCGTGTTTCACCCGTATCGGGTAATTTTTAGACAGGAAAGACGGGGACAAAGCCGCCATGTTTTCGGCTGTCCCATTTTTGCGATTTTTTTAACTTTGTACGCGATTCTAACAACAAATTTTCATTTGTACCAGTTTGTTTAATTTTTTTCTTTTTTTTTTTTTCACTGAAGGAACAGTCAAGTTGGTTGTTATTATTAGATTTCTGCATAAGTTGTGGCTTTCAGTCCCTTAACAGGGTAAGCGTTACGTTAGTCCTTGCGAGCTGACACTGAATTTTTTTTGTAGGCGTCATTGGTTCTTGAAGATTGATATCGATTTTAAAAAATAACATCTTGTAATTGATTAATGTGATTTTATTAAAATATGTTAAGCAACGATATGATGTTACTTTGCAGGATTTTATCATTTTCTTCTTAGATTATCCGCTATTTTTCCAGTAAATGTTTTTTATACTTCTATGGCTTTGTGTGACTTAAAAGTTAGGAACTGATGTATCTATATTTTAAAAAATTTGTTTTATCTAGTTATCACTGTACTATTAAATTTGATTACTGTATTATTGACACCACGATCCATCTACAGTAATTATTAGTTTATACATTTTTAAATCAAAGTGAAAATTTGTAATCAATCGTAATTTTTTCTCCAATAAGCAGACAAAATTCGGGCTATAGAGGGTTAAAAGTTACAAACTGATGTATCTATATTTTAAAAAATTAATTTTGTTTAGTTATCACAGTACTATTAAATTTGATTACTGTATTACAGACACCACGATCCATCTACAGTAATTATTAGTTTAAAAATTTTCAAATCTAAGTGAAAAACTGTAAGCAATCGTAATTTTTTCTCCGATAAGTAGACAAAATTCGGGCTATAGATGGTTAATTCGTATCTAACCAGAATAATTAATTAACCGGAACCAGCGTAGCGCTTAACATGTTAAGAGCTCATTTTTGAGGAAAATAGAATAAAATAAAATACTTTTTATCGTTTCGTTACTTTGTTACATAAACGTGTATGCTATTTCGAAAGGTATTTATTAAGAGAAAAAAAATTTACTTAGCGTTTGAAGAATTTCTAGCTTCGTTGGTTAGATATTGATTCATCAAATTGGATGGAAGATAGTTGCGTGAATGACAGAATGAGTTACGCTTAACTGGAGACTGTGTGGACTGGTTTAGCGGAATGACGTAGACTACGATTCGATCTAAACTGTGATAGAATCTGGCGGCCATTGCGAGATGTCGATGGCTCGAATCTTGGGATGTAGCTGATTGTGAAAATTGAAATTAGTTCGATGTCAATTCTGAGGTTCGGAATAGGGACTTATCGATTCGGTATTGTTCTCTAAAATGGATTCGTGGTTTTCTTAAAAATTATTTGTACTTAGGCGAATTGGTTCGTTAACCCTCTATAATTGGATTTAAGTTTGCTTAGAAAGAAGCTTACAATTGATTACAGTTTCTTAGTTTGATTAAAACAATTTTTTGGCTTTGTTTGATTTAAATAATTCGTATAAATACAGTATTTAGTAGATTTTTTGGTTTAGTTTGATTTAAATAATTTATATAAATGTAGTATTTAGTAGATTTTTCGGCTCAGTTTGATTTAAATAATTTGTATAAATATAGTATTTAGTAGATTTTTTGGTTTAGTTTGATTTAAATAATTCATATAAATGTAGTATTTAGTAGATTTTTCGGCTCAGTTTGATTTAAATAATTCGTATCAATGTAGTATTTAGTAAATTTTTTGGCTTAGTTTGATTTAAATAATTCCTATAAATGTAGTATTCAGTACAGTGGTATAGTAATCTTTACTAGCACAGTGATAAGTAAACAAAATATAATTTAAAAAATGCAGATACATAAGTATGTAACTCCTAACAATAAGTCACATGGCTCTATGCAGTGTTAAATCCATTAAAGTACGTATTTATGCTTCTTGTAGGTACTGAAAACGATAAAAAATTTTGTCGTAGGTGTATAACAGAATTTTCTCTATCGCAACAGAAGCATTGCTCCCAGTTTCGGTCATAGTGTGTGTGTACACAATTTATTATGAATCTAACAGGTTGCTGTAATAGAATGGATTTCGATAACCGATAATCGACGCCGTCACACGCGATATTTTATGTGTTTCGGATAATGAAGCGATATATGAAAATAGTGATTAAAAATGTACCGTTCAGAGTTTCTTGGATTCATTCCGTTTATTTATTCTCAACACTAAAACTATCGAAGAGATCAAACTATCGGTTCATAATTTCTCATAGAAATTTTACAAATATTTTTGTAAAATATAAAATTACTGTGCTCTGTATTTTTCAAACACCAGATCTACCAAATTTTCTTGCGGTAATAATTTTCCAGAGAAATTTAATAAAATTCCACGATTTTTTCTTAAAAATGTAAATAAAATTTTTTTTTCTTTTTTATACATCGTTATTCTGATTTCTTAGAAATAAATACACCCTGTGTTAAGTATCTATTACCGTGATATCTTTGCTACAAACTAGGTAACATTAACTGTTAACTCCTTGCCGTACTTCGACGAGTGAGACTCGTGATCACAATTTCGGGTCAAACGTGAATATCAGGAGCGAGACTCGTAGTTACAGTTTCGGATTAAACATTAATATCACGAGTGAGACTCGTCGTGTTAAAATTAGAGCTAAAGCTTAAGCATCGGCCGCCATACTTTTGTCTCGGATTTTGCCCGACTAAATGGTACGCCAAGGGATTAAACTTACCAAGCCAATTAAACAAACAAAAAACCACACCGTTAAAAATTTATTCTCGCTCCTTCCCGTTCTAAATCAGTACCAATAACACCTCAGTATCCCTCTCACAAAGTAACAATTTTTCTCTCTTCCCTGTTCCCAAAAATAAATATCCAACTGCCGGCGAAACTAGGTCACCGCCGAATCGTACCTCGCAAAGTGTTAATTCTCCGAAACTTCCCGACCCTCGCGAAAATACCCAAGAACGATTGCACCGATCGCGCCTCGAAACGAGTAAAGAACCGACCGAGAAGCATTCGTAGCCGATAGACTTGCTCGGTGTGCGGAAAACCGGCGCGGCGGCCACCGGAATCGAATTCCTGCAAAACACCGATCGTTCCTCTTCAGCGTGCGCGACGGGTCAGGGCTCATTGTTCGGCCGGCCATAAGTCCGACAGGACGTGCCAGGACCGTCTGGTGCGCCTTTAGAATCTCTCCCAGGGGGTGGGAAAAACGCGCGTTCGATTCGAGTCGAGTTGTGTTGGCCGGCCGGTGACAGATCGTGCCCGAGGAAAATACAATTCGGGGACAGGCGGGGTGAAAACTGGATGGGATGACGAGATCGTTCTACGATCAGAATGGAGATGTTCCCTCGATAGGCGGATGGTTGGATATCAGAACCGGATAGATACGGCTGGACAACGTTTCTCGAGGTTTCGCGAGCCACGATCGAGCTTCCGCCGATGCTTCCACGCGACTTCTTCTCTGTTCGCATTCACCGGTGTCTCTGTCCCCGACGTCTGTCTCATTCCCTGCTCGTCTTCCTTTCTCGTTCTTCTGGTTACAACTCCGGTTCGTTGCTCCAGTCTCTGCAGGGCAGCTCCTCGTGCTGCATAATGGCGGGATATCGAACGCGAGATGGAACGGGGACCGAGAGGGAAACGGGCAGGAGAAAGATTACGCTCCGTCGAGTTCGCTCGTTGTAGCTGATTGCGGTTCGACCTAACGGAAGCTCGATTCGAGTTAATACCGTCGCGATAACGTCACGACCTCTGAGGAAGTCTCTCTTTCTATCGGTTGGCAAAGAGAGACGCTTTTGCCCTTGCCTCGTCCACGGTTCTCTTTCTCCCTTGCCGTTCGATTCTATTGCTCTTTGCTTTTTCCTTCTCTCATCGCTTTTTGCTGTTTCGTTCGCCTTATCCGCGCGCTCTTCTTCCCACTGTTACCGGTCTTCCGCTACTTCCTTCATCGTTCGATCCGTGGTTACTATCCACTCGTTGCGTTTCGCCTCGTCCGTTGACCGCCTCTCTCGCTTCTTCCCGCGTTTGTCGGCGGCTCCTCCCTTTCTGTCCGCGTCTTCGCCGCCGGTCTGGTCTTGCTCTCGTTCCATCGTTGGTCGGTGGAACTCGTCGCTCTGGTCAGAGACCGATCGATCCGGTCGCGGTGGTTTAACCGGTGGGACGACCGACGAAAAGTTTCTCCACGCCGCGGAATCGCGGCGAAGGAGATCGCCAGCGGCGGCAATTCGTCGGGAATCGAGATGGTCGCGCCTGGCTGACGAGCGACGCCGTTGCTCTCCTTGAGGAGTGTCGACGCCGCTTTTAAGGAGAATTGATACGCTCGCGGCCAGACGCTGGGATTATTTACTCGCTTCCCTTGATCGATCACGTAGGATCAACTTGGGAGATCTTGTCAACGGTATTGCCAAAGGCTGGGATGTTTGGGATACGAGTCTTTTGTGTGTCCCTTCCACGTGGATTTTTGGGAAGTTGGATGTTTTTGGGGCCAGTTTGTATTGTGGAATTTTGGTTGCGTGTGAATGGAGGGATGTGGTTGGGATCGTTGTGAATGATTGAAAAGAGGATATGAAAAATTGATTTTGGGTAGATCTTAAATAATCATTTGAAGTTGAATCGGTTAACTAGATTCATATTTTTTGTAATTTTTTATAGTTAGGAATGTTTAGTTTTTTCTTTTAGATCTATTTTTCTATTTTTGAATTTTTGTATTTTTTTAAGTTTACTTTTACCGATGCCGAAGAAAAGGAAACATTATTTTGAGGGAAATTGTTAATCTATACTACTGTATTATATTATAGTTTTTCTTTAGTTTTGTTTCTGTTTGGAATTTACTTTATTTTTACTAGTACAGAAAGAAAAAATTATGTTGAGGAACATTCTTTAATTTCAGTTAGGAATTTACTTTATTTTTGTTAATACAAAAAGAAAAAATTCTTAATCTACAATTACATATATATTATTTTATTAATTATTGTTTCTCTTCAATTTTGTTTCTGTGTTAGCAATTCACTATATTTTTATTAATACAAAAAGAAAAGATTGCTTTGAGAAAAATTCTTAATCTACAATTACGCGTATGTTATTTTATTAATTATTATCCTTAATTTTGTTTTAGTTAAAAACTTGCTGTACTCTTATCAATGTAATCAAAATTTATTCAAATCGTGATTAGTTCAATGATTTAAAAATTACTATCGGCAAAGATAAATAACGAACAACAGAAATGCGTTGTTCTCACGTATATAACATAAGATAAAGAAAAAAGTAACTCCATGTTTCTCGGGATCGTTTTAGGGCACATAATATGATCACATTTTGCTAGACAATTTTCTCGAATTCCCTGCTATAAGGTTCATATTGGATTTTTTTCTAAACACGAACACTCTCACCCATCTGCTACAAGCATGCATACTTGTTCCGATTAAATTAACCGGATCCTCTTGAAACTATTTAAGTCGTCGGATATTTTAGACTAAAGCACATTTGGAATTCTTTTCCTAATCCTGCGACTTGGACTGCTTCCAAGAATTTTACGATACTATTTAATCGTTGTACATTGCTAAAAGGGTATAGTTAATATTTCACGGAATTTCCTTCTTATAGCGAGTTCAAATAAATGTTAAACATAGTTTTATTAGATTAGAAATATTTCTTTCTAATTATTGGAATTTATTTGAAATTTTGATATTTTCTTTCAGCTTAAATTTTCATTTTTGACGATTCTCGTTTTATTTGAGTTTGGATTTATTAAAGTTGCAATTGTGCAATAAATTTTATACCAGTTTGTTATTTTTTTTAAGCTTAAATTTTCTTCGAAAGAGCGAACCAGATGTGTGAGATGATTTTCGTTTTATTTGAATTTATATTTATTAAAGTTGCGATTATAGAATAAATTTTATAATATTTTTTTATTATCTTGCAGCTAAAATTTTCTTTAAAAAAGCGAACGAGATCTATGAGATGATTTTTCGTTTTATTTAAATTTATATTTACTAAAGTTGCAAGTATAGAATAAATTTAATAACTTCTTTTTATTTTCTCGAAGCTGAATTTTTCTTTAAAAAAGCGAACGGGATCTCGTTTTATTTGAATTTAAATTTATTAAAATTGCAATTATAGAATAAATTATATATTTTTTTATTATCTTGCAGCTAAAATTTTCTTTAAAAAAGCGAACGAGATCTACGAGATGATTTTTCGTTTTATTTAAATTTATATGTATTAAAGTTGCAATTATAGAATAAATTGTATAACACGTTATTCTGAATAATGTAACTAAAGAAATTCTAGATTCTTCATAAAAGCATGTACAGTGAATTAATACAACTTATTCATAAAGTAGTCCGTGATACTGAGTTTTTCATTAACATAAGTGAAAAATTCGTTTTCTCGCTTGTAAGTAAAGCAAAGAATATTTTAATCTGACATAAACCAGAGATTATGGTACCTGCTAGGAATATTCATTTTTTTACATTCGCTCTCTGAAATTGCCGCACATTTTTACGGTGGCCAGATATATTCATACGGCGCAAAAAATAATTAGAAATTCACATACTCCTGCGACTTTATCGCTCAACCGTCCTATCCAATTTTTTAAACTCTCCGTATGTTACACGATTAATATCATAAAAATTGGAGATTCCGAGAGGATGTCACCGTACAAAATACATAATATTACATTTGCATTTAATAAACGTGTGCTTAATTTTCAGTCTAATAATTAAACTACGGATATTTATTCGAGTAAAATACGCAACTGCCTGATTGCACGCGATTTATAAAAATGAAAACAAACATAAAAAAACTATCAATCTTTTGCACTCCTAAATTTTTTTTGAATTTCACACGATTATTGTAAAAACTTAATATATCATTTGGACACAGCAAAAAAAGAAAAATTACAAATCTTTACAATCTTTTATGCATTTGATTCATTTTTCTTTCAAACTGAAAAAAAGAAATTTAATTGACTAAAATATAAAACTTGACTGAAGAAAATTACATATAAAAGAAATTTAATTGACTAAAATATAAAACTTAACTCAAGAAAATTACATATATCGCCATAACGATGCCACTAGACTGAAATTAATAATTTATCAAACATGCTAGAAATATGCAAAAAGGACGCAATATACATAATATGCAAACTAAAAAAATACATTTTCTATCGAGGTTCTACTTTCTTTACAATGTTCTCAAAAACATGAATTTACATAGAAATCAGCGGTCTACTAACAACCACACAAGGTTCGTGTGATCTTAATTAAACTTATAATTAAAAAAAAGAGAGAAAAACAAATTTCTGTCCGCGTACCATTTATTTATCTATTTTCTATAAAATCGTTTTACGATTAAAATTAAAGACAGAATCGTCTTAGACGTCGAATAGAAATGGTGGATCGCGGCGAGGGTGATTTCTGCTCGAATGGGATAATTAAAAATTTAAAGGATTTCTTTGATCGATCGATCGCACGATTACGATCGTACATTTGCACGCGGCGGAAATGATGCGAGCTTGCAGGGAAATTACGTTAGGATTCCATTGTGCTGGAAATGGACTGGATGCTCGAAAATGGCTGGATTTGTTCGAGCACGCGATTCTTTCCCGGCAATCGAATTGAAAATGAAATTCCCCTGGTAATATTTATAAATTTCAGTACATAAGCTCTTGAAATTGAAGCAATATTTATGAGGTTGTTTGTTCCGGTAATTAGGAAATTAAATTGAATACCTCGTAGAACTATGAGAGCTTTTTTCGGGAATTGGTTTTTTGATCTGTGTTTTCGAAACAGATAATTGAAACGAATTTTATGTAACTTGGAAACGAGAAACAATGGAGCGGTCAGGGAACAGTTTTTAATTTTTCGTTACATTGAAGATATTAAAAATTATGTTACAATTTGGATCCGATGTAATCGTTTGCAGAACATTTGACGTAATTAATTTTAAGTCCCTCTTTTTACAATTTACTTCGTTCGCGACTAAATTTTATAGACACGTCGAAATATTTTATTTTCATATAAAAAGAAATATACATTTTTTTAAACGTGTTAAATATTTTAAGGGATGATCGAACTCGGAGGTTTTTCACCCTTCCGCGGTGACCCTCATTCGGAATTTATGGAACGCGAAAGAATCTTGGAAAGGATCGAAGGAAACGACAAGCAAGATTGATAATCTTCGATCAATCCATTACTTCGTGCGTCTTTTTTTTTTTCTTCTTTTTAAGGAACCGCGGAAAACTCAAAAAGATTCCCTCTCACGGAATTATTCTTTTAACGTCCAAGCTTCGTACGTTAACGCGTTGCGACGGCTGACGTGAATCCACGCTTCTCCTAATTCATCTATCACAATCACGAGCAGGAGATGCGAATCTACATTATTCATAATGTGCAGAGAAGTTGGTGAAACGGAAAATCTGCTCCGATTCTCGAACTGGTTGTTGTGTCATTATTCATGCTGCGCTTTCTAAAATAATTTTCAAATTCTCCCTGCGCTGAATGATTTTAAACATCGTGTCGC
>SMSQ01018400.1:2094-15225 GCA_019453375.1 Ctenoplectra terminalis
ACGAATTATCGGTGAGCTTTTTGTGACAAAGTAATTTTTTTAAAGTAAATTCCTAAAAATGGACCACGATTGAATGGAATTTGATAATGAAGAATTGTTTAAATTTTTGTTTCTTTTTCATTTTCGATTTTTGAGAAAGTATTTTTATTTTTTTAAAGTGAATAAGGAAATTAATTTTTAGAAAGAAACTGATAGTTTTATTAAAAAATAACATATAGTTCAAAAGTTATGGCTATTTTATACAGGAGTAATTTCGCACACGAATTGCAAAAAATCGCCTGCTGTATGGTAAGAGTTTGGCGAGAAAACACCCGCTTAAGATATGTTAATAACTGCGTAACAGAAATTGCTATGCGAGTTAACGATATGGTAGGGTAAAAATTGACTCTGTCTTTTTTAATGTACAAGTAACGTTATTTTGTTTGTACGAAGCGTAATATGTTTTATTAACACTAAACCTACCGCCGATTAAAGTA
Source organism: Ctenoplectra terminalis (assembly GCA_019453375.1). Classification (NCBI taxonomy): domain Eukaryota; kingdom Metazoa; phylum Arthropoda; class Insecta; order Hymenoptera; family Apidae; genus Ctenoplectra; species Ctenoplectra terminalis. The sequence continues at coordinate 2,571 of SMSQ01018400.1, forward strand.
GACCTATCTGTAACCAGAGAAATAAAAATGATAGGTATTCCAAAAAAATACATAACCTAAGGAGAACAAATGTTTAGCTATGTTTTTCACAGAAAATCACGAAAAATTCGCCAAACTGAATCGTGTAAATTTATATAATTTCTATGAGAAATTACAAACCGGTAATTTCGACCGCTTTAGTAGTTTTAGTGTTAAGGTCCCTTTTTTCGGGCAAACTATTAAGGAATCTATGTGGGATAGGGACGAGGATAACGAACGTTGTGATGCGAAATATCTAGTTCATAGCGTTGCATCAACGACATAGCGAGATATCTTGCGCTCGGTAACGAAAGGGTTAATACTGGAACTACAGAGGATTAAAGTATATTATTTTTACCGAAGCAATCAGGATGAAATAGATATAAAAAAAATACGTAATGCAAGAGTGGCAAGTTTTATCTGTGTTCTTAACAGAAAATCAAGGATACTTTCACAAAAAGCACCGTAGAAAATTTATAAAACTTGCATTGAAAATTACGAGTTGGTCATTGTTACTATTTTAGTATTTCTAGTGTTAATTTAATTTAGGCTGTGATTTATTCTCGGCTGTGTTCCTCAGTTTTTTCTTAAAAAAAAAGTCTTTTCTACTGGCTTTTTGATTGAAATGATAATTTCAATAATAATTAAGCGATCATTAAACATAGAGTGCTCGGAAACAAAACTTTTCATTCAAATTCAGTGGTAACACAAAGGATGGATCGGTGCTTGAGAATTAATTTAATCAAGGCTTCCATTGTTCGTTTCTATCGAACAGAACGTTTTATCGCTGAATGTATTTCGATGCGGTTATTCGATTAATTAGTTAAGACGTGTAGCAGTTTGAAACGCGGCTAAGGAAGGAGTCATTGATGGCGGTCTGAAAATATCGGACGGGTCGTTGGATCGTTGGTTCTCGATTTATGAAATCTAACTTCCTCCGGAACATCGGTAAGCACGCGAATGCTGATATTCTCGCCCCTGACAGTACTGCGCCCAGGATTTTGACGGAGAATCCGATTATCGAAAATCGGGGTTCGGAAACCGAGGAAGCGGAAATATAGCAAAATTAGCTGCTTACCGGTTCCTCGCTTCTTCTTCCGTCCCAACAGTTTCCAGCTATAGTATGAAAGGCAACCACGTGCTTCTGTGTGTACGAACGTTAAGTTCGAAATTGTTGTTTCCTAAGAACAATTCAATAGACGGGAATTATATTAATATTAAATTCATTTCTGACTATTAATTTGTTGTTACGTCGATACATTGTTATTTGGTATCGATGGTGGCATAACTTAAAAAATGTAAATTTTAGAGGAGATGCTTTTTAAAATTTAAAGAACAATTCAATAGACGGGAATTATATTAATGTTAAATTCATTTTTGACTATTAATTTGTTGTTACGTTGACACATTGTTGCTTGGTATTGATGGTGGGACAATTTAAAAAATGTAAATTTTAGAGAAGCTATTTAAAATTTAAAGAACAATTCAATAGACGGAAATTATATTAATATTAAATTCGTTTGCGGTTATTAGTTCGTTGTTACGTTGATACATTGTTGCTTGGTACTGATGGTGGCACAACTTAAAAAATGTAAATTTTAGAGGAGAGGCTTTTTAAAATTTACAGTTTAAAAAATGCTAAAGTCAGGTCTATAATTATTGTATAGAATTATAAATTAATTATTGTGGTTTGTGGTGAATTTGGTAAAAGTAAAAACGTAACGTAGACTTGGTATTTAGTGAAAGCAAATTTGAAATTTTTTAGTTGCGCAGGTATCAATGCAATAATAGTTCTGTGAAAAATTGGAACATTTTAATGTTGTAATACTGTAAAATATTATTTGGATAGCGAATTACAACTTTATTTCAGTGCTGATAAATATGGAAATTTGTCGTTAGGTTTGTTTGGATTAAGGCTATGTACATTTTGGTTAAGCAAATTCTTCTAAAGTATGGAAAATTACTTTTTAATAGATCGTTGTTAGATTTCTTAAAACTTGAATAACATAATTTGTTTTATAAGTTATTCAACGAGAAATCTTTATTTCATCTTCAGAATACTATTAAAGAGATACATATTTTATTCCAATGCACCTATAACAAATTGAAATTTCACATCGAACATTAATCTTTTGACACATAATAAATGATATAGAAAATAGAACACGTAATTAGACAGACGTTTATAATTGATTGGAATTATTAAAGCCGTTCGTATATATTTATCAAACAATCTACATGTATGTAACTTTGCTACGGTCTTCTTATTTTTTATTACCAAATTGCGTTCTCGTATCATTAAAAAAAAAACATACTTTTAGTATGAAACTGAAACAAGAAAATTTACATATTAATAACTGCGTCTTTGCATTTTTTTCCAGTGAACAAATTTTCTTACAAAGGACATCACTTAAGTGTAACACGCTAATTTTTATCAAATTTACATATCATATAGTGTTTAAAATAATATTTGACACATATTTTCCATTCATCTACAATCATCCATATTTAAAGGGTGAAAACAGTCCTCCTAGTTAGGGACGCAAAATATATTTTCCTCTATATTACAGAAACTATTCATACTATTACAAAATTTAATCTGTCATGAAAGATTTCACGATTTCTTTTTAAATAATTTTATTCTAAAAAAATCTTGAGGAAAATACAATTTTTTATCCCTAACTTAAGACTGTTCTTCACCCTCTAACTATCAACGATTCCAAATAAAAAAAAACACGCGTCAAATATTTTTTTAAACACTATACCATACGTAAACTTCATTAAAACCTGCATGTTACACATAATCAATGTCCCATGTTACTAAAAGACAAAATAAAAAACAAAAAAGTATACAATCGTTTATACATATTACGCTTCGTACAAACAAAATAACGTTACTTGTACATTAAAAAAGACAGAGTCAATTTTCACCCTACCATATCGTTAACTCCCATCCCAATTTCAATTAAGCAATTATTAATTACTAAAAATATCGTACAAAATATACGTACATGTATATACAAGCCCAAAGACCGTACCAGGATTAAAACCGCGCATAGCCTCGAAAGCTTTACCCTGTCACCGATTCTCGTCATTCCATCTCGTAAGAAACGTAACCGCGCCAAGACACTCGAATCAACTCAGAACAAAACGGTACGAAAATCTGTTGGCGATCCTGCAGCTCGTTCCCTTTTCATTTCGCGAAGTCGGGGCACCACGTTGTATCGTGGAAGACTGGATGGTTGGAGGGTCGTAGCGGTGACAGGACAGAATTACCGTTGTCGGTAAATGGATTAGCCGGACAGATATTACGAGCGTAGGGGCTCTTTGATGAGCGCCAGTTCGTTTATCGTTAATTTACAATGGTACCTCGCGCCTCCATCCCCCTTGCCACGCTTCCTCTCGCCCAGGAAGCTCCACCGACCACGACACATGAGAGTATCCACCCACTCCACTTAACCCGCTCCTACCCCGAATCGAATTCGAGTATGACCGGAAATCCCACCCCCTTCCGTCGGCTCGGCCACCAATTATTGCATTGGTAATCGATTGGATTATCAAAGTTTTGATAACGCATCGAGCTCTTCCGGCTGCGCGGCCCGCCGCACTGCGCCTCCCTCGGCACACCCTTCATCCTATCCCCCTCGTTACCATTCCACTGTGTTCCACGCCATGGCAAATTATTTGCTCCGACGAAGCATGAATTCCAACCGTAATTACATTTCGCCTGATATTCAATTAGAACTACCGGCTCAACCGGCGCGGCTATCAGGAACGGAGAAAAAAGAATGATTGAAAGCAGCCTGTAAAGGAAACCATACGCGAGCGCGCTGGGCCCCTACCGGAAGCGTCGGCTGACTGATGAAACTCGAGAGCTTCGTCTCGGGCGCATCGCCGCTGTTTAACGCTCGTAACAGCTTCCTCCTCGATACGGGGTTGCAGGATCCGCGGAGATCTTGTTGTATAGTTGATAAGCGATTTTATTACATTTTTTACTTGTTCGGCGATAGGGATCGATGAACTTCCTTTTCGCCTGTGGATTGATCCTTTCGTTATTATGGACTTGTATCGCAGTTTCTGTTCTTGTAACGCTATGGAGAAGATATCTGATATCAGAATTTCTGTTGCGTGATGTTACGAACGGAAATATCCCGCGTTCATCGTTTTGTGTGTATCGTTGTCTTTTCTTTGGTATTTGGGAAGACTTGCTGCGTTTTATTTGAATTCTAATGTCAGTTGTGGCACGGTATTCCGTGCGTATGGTAGTCATGGTTTAATGAGGGAAAAATTGAATTATAAATTGTAATAGCAGGGATAGGAACGCTGGTGAAGGAGTTTGTGCATGCGATGATAGGTGTACGATATTTTTAGTAATTAATAATTGCTTAATTGAAATTGGGATGGGAGTTAACGATATGGTAGGGTGAAAATTGACTCTGTCTTTTTTAATGTACAAGTAACGTTATTTTGTTTGTACGAAGCGTAATATGTTTTATTAACACTAAACCTACCGCCGATTAAAATAGACCTATCTGTAACCAGAGAAATAAAAATGATAGGTATTCCAAAAAAATACATAACCTAAGGAGAACAAATCTTTAGCTATGTTTTTCACAGAAAATCACGAAAAATTTACCAAACTGAATCGTTGTAAATTTATATAATATCTGCGAGAAATTACAAGCCGGTAATTTCGACCGCTTTGGTAGTTTTAGTGTTAAGGTCCCTTTTTTCGGGCAAACTATTAAGGAATCTATGTGGGATAGGGACGAGGATAACGAACGTTGTGATGCGAAATATCTAGTTCATAGCGTTGCATCAACGACATAGCGAGATATCTTGCGCTCGGTAACGAAAGGGTTAATACTGGAACTACAGAGGATTAAAGTATATTATTTTTACCGAAGGAATTAGGATGAAATAGATATAAAAAAAAATGTAATACAGGGGTGACAAGTTTTATCTTTGTTCTTAATAGAAAATCAAGGATACTTCCACAAAAAGCACCGTAGAAAATTTATAAAACTTGCATTGAAAATTACGAGTTGGTCATTTTTACTATTTTAGTATTTCTAGTGTTAATTTAATGTAGGCTGTGATTTATTCTCGGTTGTGTTCTTCAGTTTTGTTAAAAAATGTCATTTCTACTGGCTTTTTGATTGAAATGATAATTTGAAGATTTTCAAGCATGGTTTCTTTAAAACAGGACTCGATATGCTTAGAACAGTTGAAACGAATTTGTTTCACAGTTATTTCATTATTGCATAGGTTTCGAATAGGCGAGTTGAATTTAGAGAGAAACTGTATATCTATAACTTTCTGTTTCTTATTCCGAATTTGTTTAATATTAAAATTACCGACGATTTAAGTATATTTATTATTAAATATCAGATCTAACGGAAAGGAAAAGTCAGATGAAAAGAGTTACACAAAATTGTGGTCGATATGTGGACGATTAAAAAATAAATTAAGCTCGAGAGGAAAACGAAAAAATGTAACCTTCTCTAGAAAAAGATTTCTCGGTCGTTTCTTCTTTTTTGCCAGAAAATTCGACACTATTTTTCGATCAATCTAATATAATGAAGTTGCTATGTTTTGGTTCGAATATTTTAATAGATATTATGTCCGATCGCGTTTGGTACAATAGAAATATATGTTTATAGAATTCCTGAATACATAGATGAATATTTACCCACTGTGTTAAATTTGGATANACCGCTTTAGTAGTTTTAGTGTTAAGGTCCCTTTTTTCGGGCAAACTATTAAGGAATCTATGTGGGATAGGGACGAGGATAACGAACGTTGTGATGCGAAATATCTAGTTCATAGTGTTGCATCAACGACATAGCGAGATATCTTGCGCTCGGTAATGAAAGGGTTAATACTGGAATTACAGAGGATTAAAGTATATTATTTTTACCGAAGCAATCAGGATGAAATAGATATAAAAAAAAATGTAATACAGGGGTGACAAGTTTTATCTTTGTTCTTAATAGAAAATCAAGGATACTTCCACAAAAAGCACCGTAGAAAATTTATAAAACTTGCATTGAAAATTACGAGTTGGTCATTTTTACTATTTTAGTATTTCTAGTGTTAATTTAATGTAGGCTGTGATTTATTCTCGGTTGTGTTCTTCAGTTTTGTTAAAAAAAGTCATTTCTACTGGCTTTTTGATTGAAATGATAATTTGAAGATTTTCAAGCATGGCTTCTTTAAAACAGGACTCGATATGCTTAGAACAGTTGAAACGAATTTGTTTCACAGTTATTTCACTATTGCATAGGTTTCGAATAGGCGAGTTGAATTTAGAGAGAAACTGTATATCTATAACTTTCTGTTTCTTATTCCGAATTTGTTTAATATTAAAATTACCGACGATTTAAGTATATTTATTATTAAATATCAGATCTAACGGAAAGGAAAAGTCAGATGAAAAGAGTTACACAAAATTGTGGTCGATATGTGGACGATTAAAAAATAAATTAAGCTCGAGAGGAAAACGAAAAAATGTAACCTTCTCTAGAAAAAGATTTCTCGGTCGTTTCTTCTTTTTTGCCAGAAAATTCGACACTATTTTTCGATCAATCTAATATAATGAAGTTGCTATGTTTTGGTTCGAATATTTTAATAGATATTATGTCCGATCGCGTTTGGTACAATAGAAATATATGTTTATAGAATTCCTGAATACATAGATGAATATTTACCCACTGTGTTAAATTTGGATACAGTAAAAAAATTTCTATTGCACGGTTCTGCTTATTTTCGCGAGAGACAATGAAAACGTAGGAAGAAAAAGATTGCCTTTGTGTAAAGCAGCTCATCATCTTTTTTATTTCTTTGACTCACGTAACCTTTCGTGATAACACATGATATAGAGCGTGCTTGAATTCGAGGATCTCGCGTGTACACGGTCAGCGTCAGCAAACAATGGTGGTTTTATTTCAATATCTCAGGTATTTTTCTTCGACCTGCTGTTTCAGTAGTATTGCCTTGGAAATAACTGAACTTTGATTAAGCAGTAAACCTTAAAATTTGTTTGTACAATTTTCTGTTGTATAATTAAATTTTAACTATGATATGTATCCAAGAGAAATACATTTTCGAATTAAAAACAATTTTAACGGGATATATTCAGATAAATACGCAACTAAATAATATAGAACAAGAATAGTAATCTACTTTATTTTAAAAATTGAATAGAATTAAAAAAATAAAAAAGAAAACCCACAAGAAGTATCAACCTTCCTGTTTTCCTCGCTTGCACTACATTCGTATTCCTAAAAATTCTTTTCTTAATTTCAAAACGTTTCAGTAACAAAATTTACAATATTAACCCTTAGCGCTCCTTTGGTTCCGCTACGGAGACATTCTGTTTTCAACACGATTACGCTTAATTTCCAAACATATCGCACCACCATGATTTACAAAATTAAAAATTTATGTTTCATTTACCAGAGGAAGGATATTTCTAAAATAAATAAAAACAAGTACTTTCACAAGCAATAGTAATTTTCTCCGTTCAAAATAAAACTTCTTTTCTTCAGTGATAAAGAATCGCACGGAGTGCAAAGGGTTAAAGAAACAAACGCAAAAATAAAACGCACAAAGTCCGATAAAGGAATATTTAAAACCACAGTATTTAATTAAAAAAAAGTAAACTTCGTATCTGGTCATACAGACCACAGTGTCTTCTCGAACAATAATTTCTTTCCACTTATACAAAAAATCAGAAAATTTTCAATAAAACGCGAAACAGTACTAAATCGAAAAAGACCCAAAGATTCTATCGAGCTTAAATCCTATTCGCAGGAACTCCCGAAACCTTTCCACCGCTCCATAAAATTATCGACCACTCTGTGCAATCGTGTCGCGCTTCGAATGACTCTTCGAATGCACGAAACGATAGGCATAACGAAATTGTGGTCGAGAGGGGCTGTAACCCAGAATAAGTAACGGGCACTGTCGTCAATAAATATCAGGCCACGTAGTTCTATCTTGGCGCTAAGTTGATCACTTCCGGTAAAGATCGCAGCGTGTCGCAGCGCGACAACCATAAATCCTGTATCCAGGACGACGGGCATCTGGTTCCACGACCGTTTTTCACCAGACACGGAGTCCCGTACGTATACACGCGCTCTTCGTGGACAGATTACCGTAGCACTAGCGGCAGTCACACGCCGGAGGCTCCCGAGGGAGTTTAATTTGCAGTAATGGGCGCATCCTCGCACGAGCGAAAGATTAAAAGCACCCACCGACACGGCTACAGGCCACCCCCCCCCATCGCCACCCCCTCGTCAGCCTCACCATCTTCCCGACTCACCGACCAAATGGCTGTTCGCCCCGTACCCGTCAGAAAGGAACCGGTTCGGATACCATTTAGCGCTTTCCACGCTTTATCCTCGCCGCTTTTCCGCTTCTCCTTATCCCCCCGCAAGCCAACCGGTCTCGTTGCTCTCCTGATTAAATGCGAAATTCCACTCAGTTCTTTCGCGTTCATCAGTTCGAGCTCGAACCCCTCCCGTTTATTCCCGCCTCGTCTCTGGACCTTCTCCACCTATTTCGCTCCTTCCTTACGCAACCTTTTCTTATTCTTCGACAGAGTTGTTTTCCGCCTACTTATCTCTCCTTCTTACACTCTCTGTCTCTCTTCGACGCTCACCGTCCTGTTCCTACGACCGAACAACCCTGTTTACTCGTTCCTGCTAGGTTGGAAGCAAGAGATGCGCGGCTACGTGGATATTGGCTCGCGTTACGGGCGCGAAAGGCGTTTACATCGCGCGGATATTTGTTTAACGCTAATTGGAAAATGCTTGGGTCCTCTCGCTCTTTTAGCTCGTCTCGCTCACCGGTGTTTCTCCCTCGGTCTTCGAGCGTGGTAACGTGAGTTAACTGAAAGTGGTACGCGAACGCGCATTTTCTACATCCCCGTGGCCACCGTTCGCTCGTGTCCCCGTTAGTTTCCGGTTTTGCTTCGATTCTTCGTCTTTGGCGAGCTGGTACGGAGGCGCGTTTCTTCCCCGTTTACTTACTCGGAATGGTTGGTAATTAGCGCTAAGAATTTGGACCGATTAAAGTTACCCGAGAATGCAATTCATTGGTCAGCTTCCGACAGATGCGACCGCTTCGGTGAAGGGTTCTTGTAATTTTTTAAATTAGGAAAATTGATTTTTACGCTTTTCGAATGAAATCAGGTATTTTGCAGCTATTTAATTTCGAATTTAAAACTATGCGAATTTGAAAGGGCAAGAATTTGTAGCAATATGTTCGAATTTTTAATTATAGATGTTGTGGGAAATATATTGGTATTAAATAAAAGAATAATTAATTATGAATAATTAAATAGCAGTATTCGTGGTGAAAGCAACTTTAGAACAGCGCGCGATATATTTGGTTGCTTATTTTTACGGTACTGTAAATTTATCTTTTAACGCAGCTCAGAATATCAGTAGCTTATTACTGGCCTTGTCTGACTTATAACTGACTTGTATCACTTAAAGTGAGAGAAGCATTTAACGCTGACACTTCGGAACAGAACATTCTGCGTTATTCATTTTTAGATAAAGATATAAATGTATCAGTGGCTATCTATTTCCAAAATATTTACAGTTTTCTTACGGTTATTTAATAATTGTTAATATTTTTAACTTTATAGTATTGTCCAACGATATTTTCTTAATCCAACGTGAAAACTGTTTTTCTATGTAAACTCAAGTTTGTAATTTTTACAGAAATATTATTTCAATGGAATATTGTCTGTTAAAATAATTATTCTGTTTATGGGTTACAAAATATTAATAAAAATTAATTTGTTAATTGTGGAATTAACTCTTCCTAAAATGATATCTAATTTATTTAAATTGTTGCTATCAAATCGTTATAATAGTCAGTTTTTTATATAGTTCTATGTAGTTTTCATGGTAAAATAGATCTAAATCCAGTAAAATATTTCAGGAAGTAGTTTTTCTGTTCTACTCGACTCTATATGCCCTGAAATGAAGTTTGCTTTTACATAAATACTAAGCTTTTAAATATTCTCTTATTAGATTTGATGTACTTAATTTTTTCGTTTACTTCTTTGATATTGTATATTCTGTAAATTATATAAATATTTTAAAACCGAAAAGAAAAAAGTTCTTAAGGAATTACGAATGTGTAATGCAAGTTAGAACAGCAGGGTTAAATCAATTCAAACGTTGACGAGCATTGCAACTTTCTTTAAAGAATCTCAAATATTTTAGTTTGTAATTCTTTTAATATATTTTTCTGATTTTTGGGGAAACAGTAACAATTTTTTTATGCAGAAATAATTCATACTAAATAGGTTATAAACAATGATAACATTACGTTTGTTTGATTTTTAATTTCCTGCTGTACGAAAAAGGAGAATGTCTCACCAGAATGGTTAATAAAACAAGAAACGCTACAAAATGATACCACATAAAATATAAAAGAATTCAATTCAGTTCCGTGATAAAATTCTGCATACATTACAAATAGTATACGCAATTAAAAAACGGTTAAAAAAAAATGGTTCTTTTTTAACTAAATTAAACAAGTACCTCTACAAAAAGAGTTAACAATTTTTATCATTATCATATATTAAATTCCACAGTACCAAACTTTTAATTAGATCTGCAACGCGTAGCCGAAACATATTAAATTTTATATACGCGATACATTACATTGCTACNTCTGTTCTATTCGACTCTATATGCCCTGAAATGAAGTTTGCTTTTACATAAATACTAAGCTTTTAAATATTCTCTTATTAGATTTGATGTACTTAATTTTTTCGTTTACTTCTTTGATATTGTATATTCTGTAAATTATATAAATATTTTAAAACCGAAAAGAAAAAAGTTCTTAAGGAATTACGAATGTGTAATGCAAGTTAGAACAGCAGGGTTAAATCAATTCAAACGTTGACGAGCATTGCAACTTTCTTTAAAGAATCTCAAATATTTTAGTTTGTAATTCTTTTAATATATTTTTCTGATTTTTGGGGAAACAGTAACAATTTTTTTATGCAGAAATAATTCATACTAAATAGGTTATAAACAATGATAACAATTACGTTTGTTTGATTTTTAATTTCCTGCTGTACGAAAAAGGAGAATGTCCCACCAGAATGGTTAATAAAACAAGAAACGCTACAAAATAATACCACATAAAATATAAAAGAATTCAATTAAGTTCCGTGATAAAATTCTGCATACATTACAAATAGTATACGCAATTAAAAAACGGTTAAAAAAAATGGTTCTTTTTTAACTAAATTAAACAAGTACCTCTACAAAAAGAGTTAACAATTTTTATCATTATCATATATTAAATTCCACAGTACCAAACTTTTAATTAGATCTGCAACGCGTAGCCGAAACATATTAAATTTTATATACGCGATACATTACATTGCTACAAAATAATAGCTCCAACACTGAATAACTTAAAACAACTTTGCTCAAATGTATTTCCATTTTTACAAAATGTCTTTGACACAAATTTGTGGACAAAAAATACAGTTTCAATAGTCTCTGCAATCGCGACGCAAACATACACGATTCTTTTTCATCGTATTGTTTTTAGAAACTACATTCTATCTTACACGCGCACACAAAAAAAAAAAAAAGAAAACATTTCATCGTCGCGATAATATTCCCGATGAAACTTGAACCTCTTCGTATCGATAGTAATATTCTTGGTGAAAAACGAGTCTCGGTGCTGAACATGCCAGGCTTGATGATTTTTTTCTTTTTTTTTTTTTCCTTTTTCGAGCCACCGCTCTCGTAACGGCAATGATTTGTAATCTGCCTTTTCCAATCACGCCACCAAGCCCGTTCTGTAAAGATACCGTATCGTGGAAGCTCAGTTCGTCAATGAGAAGATAGAAAGAGCGGAGAGAAAGCGTTCCTTTATGTACCGCGAGCTGTGTTCCGCGGAGTTCAGTGATGCGACTGCAAAATGGTGGCTTCACTTCATGCTTTTGACGTACGATGATTCATCGTTCCCGTGCCATTTGTCTCAATGCAGTCTCATTTCCCGACGTCTCGTGAGACGCCAATTCCAATTGCGAAATGCATCCGAGGCTTCTGAGACGCGCAAAAGTGAGCCAAGTATGTGTGCGCTTGCTTTGCCCTCTTTTCCGTGATTTTCCTTTGTTTCCTATGTTTCCGACCAAACAAATCGGAATTAAGTTGTCTAGGGGGAATACGACGGTTAACGCATTATTTGTTGCGAGATAATTTTTCTGTTCGTGTATCGATACAGCTCCGTATTTTTTAATTTGTGGATTTTATTTCTGTACACGCGACGAACAATGTGCGCGTCAGGATAATAAAAATTCGTGAGCTTGAAATACAGTAGGCTGTCCCTTAATTGGCTGTGAGATCGTGTCTCTGTGATCGGATAAACGAATTGTTAATCCGATAATATCATTGGTAGGCTGTGAATGAAATAAAAAATACGTACATTCGCTTGTAATATTTATTTAGATTTTAGAGTTTAGACGTAATATTATGAGCAATGATTGCTGATTTTTTTTATGTAAGTAAATATTTAGGAGACATTAATTCGTTATATGATATCATATGATGTTAATGAGACACAAAAGTTCTAGCTTTATTTTTTTTTT